>VZTZ01047872.1:54171-89912 GCA_013400955.1 Drymodes brunneopygia | reverse complement strand
CCCTGCATCCTCGTGGGTCTTGAACAGCTCCAAACCCTGAGCACCTGAGGGTACTCAAAGGTTAACGAGGTCACCTGACCTAGAGCCACCTCCAGCCTTTGTCTTGAATAGATCTAAAACCACCTGGGCAAAGGCTGGAGGTGGCTCTAGGTCAGGTGACCTCGTTAACCTTTGAGTACCCTCAGGTGCTCAGGGTTTGGAGCTGTTCAAGACCCACGAGGATGCAGGGTGGGGGTGGCCCTGCAGAGGCAGGTCAGGGGACCTCGTTAGTGGATGAATGGCTCCAAACCCTGCACACCCAAAGGTATTTTTGCATTGATGAGGGCACCTGATCTAACTCTGCAGGGCCACCTCCACCCTGTGTCTAGGTGGTTTTTGAGGCTCTCCAAACCCTGCATACCTGAGGGTNGTATCAGATCATAGCTCAGCTGATCTAACTCTGCAGGGCCACCTCCACCTTGCCATCCAGGTGGTTCCTGATGTAGCTCCAAACCCTGAGCACCTGAGGGTATTCAAACATCAACGAGGTCACCTGATCTAGAGCCACCCCCCACCCTGTACCCACGTGGGTCTTGAACAGCTCCAATNACATTAATATATTAATGTATTAATGAGTTCCCTCTGAGATCCCCTCTGGAGACCACAGTCCCCCCTCAGCCTCTCCTCATGAGAGGGGTGCTCTGTCCATGTCCCATCTCCCTTCACTGCTGAAATCACACCACGAGGATTCCTGGCAGAAAATGCAGCTACACAAGGTAATTAACACGTTTTACATGCTAATTCCTCAATAATTAATGGTTTGAATACTATTGGTGGTGGCTGCATTAGGTGAGCACCATTGGGCCTTTAAGGCTGAAGTGAAGCTGCTCTCCAAAATCATCACCAGAGGATGATGTTCTGGTTGTTCTGGCCCATCTGCAGTGGGAAGGGGCAGGAACAGAGCCCAGCACTGCTACAGGACCAAGAGTAACTTTTCCTTCTCCTTTTAATCTCTTTTTTTCACCCTGTGAAACAAAGTATGCACGTTCAGATTTTACTTCCTCTCAAATCTTTATGTTAAACAGCTTTTGATCTAAGAGTTCAACTATTCTGTCACTTTTGCTTTGGGGGAGATGTTGTAGAGCTGCATATGGAAATCAGACAGTGTAGAACTGATTATATTCCTATATCATTTGATAGAACCGCTTACAGTCAGACCTTGATCTTATTTTGGGCCTCTTCATTACTTTCCAGAGATGAAAGATTCCCCTCTCCTCCTCTGTGCCTCTCCTTTAATGCTACCTTACCCTTGGCACCATTAAAGCAACAGAACATCATTTCCAATGAACTTTATCGTTTAATCTTTTCCAACTCCGAGGAACATCACGTTCAGGCTATTTATAGAACAATGCGCAGAATATGGAGTTTAATGGATCTGGGCCTCTCTGCCACTCCCAGATATCCTGGCTGATTAAACAGGGAATTTTCAAAGGGTCACAATATGTAAAGCTGGCAGGGTGGTCAGGCAGCCCCTGGAGCTGGGCCTGGTCCCCTCCTGTTGTAAATTTCTTTTTGTGCATTCTCATCTCAACTTTAACAAGCTCTGGCCCAGACTTAGTGAAGCTCTTACTCCTACAGGACATTTATTTCAGAAATTCTTTCTTCTATTTAGAAGATTCCTTCCGATTTCCAGCCTGTATTTGTTGCCAATCTTACTCAGTTGTTATTTATTGTCATTTTCTTTTCATGTGGACCATCCCTTTTCTGGTGTTTTCTGCATTCTACAGTGAAGAAAAGAATAAACTTCACATTTTGTTTTATTTTGTATGTTGATGATTCTCACTTAATTCCCTTGCCTGACATTTAAGAAGTAAGCTTTTCTGGAAGCCATTTCACATTTTTATTCTCTGAAGATGCCCTGTTTTTTTTAAAATACCTTTTTTAAGTTACCTGTGTATTCATCCACCCAGTAAGGGTTGCAGCCAGACCTAGATCTGTGTAAGGACTGACTTGATGGACAGTTCTCCCTTGATTAAATTATGTTTTCACAGTTGCTGCAACTTGGCTGAAATTCAAATCTCCCTCTCTGCTGAAGTTCCCACGGTGCCAGCCCAGCTGAGTGACAAAGCCTCTCTTCCCTTCTCTCTCCCTGCTTCAAATAATGACAGAAGAAATTCCTGCTGGCACTTTTTTATAGTATTAATGGTGCAACAGATTCTTAGGGCTTGGGTCAGAATTGCTCCAAGGATGTGGTTAAAGAGGTGCCCAGTTGTAGTGGGAATAATCTAGAATAGCTGGAATTGTTATGGAGTGTAAATTGTTATGGGCTGTCTAGAAATTTATTACTTAAGAAAAAATCTCAAGAAAAGGCTCTCATGTTTTTCTGCATCATTAACAGATGCTGCTGCTCTCCATCAGCCCAAGAAAGGCTCAGTGGTTCACTGGGAATGTGAGGAGCAGCTGTCTGCCCCTGATTTATCTCTGTCTTTTTTTATCTGTGTTTCCAGAGCCCACTTCTGTCATGTCTTTCACACAGCTCACACCCCTAATTAATAGCTCTAAAGTATTCAGAGGATGGAGGAATTACCAGAATTTGATCTGGTGTCACATGCCAAGGTCCTGGCCCTGAGAAATGAGCGCTAATTAATGGATTAATGGTGTGGAGGATGTGGAGGCTGCAGGAAAGGAAGGGAGCAGCTGCAGGTGGAGCTGCCCAGACCTGGCTCAGTGTCACTCTGTGGGACAGGTCCCTGCTGGCAGGAGTGAGAGGATCCAGCTCCATCCCCTTCTCCACGTGAGAGTTTCCAGCAGTAACTGAGGAAAGGGTTCCTCGCTGGGAATTGCCCAGAGCTCCTCACACGACAGCAAAGCCCTGTCACAGCTGCCTTCCCTGCTGGAACTGCCCCTGCCTGCTCCTCACATATCCTCAAATTGTGATGTGAAACTGAAAATGAACGTAGAACAGCTTCTGGATATGTGTGGAAGGAATTCCAGCTGGGCTTTGGCCACTGCTGACAGCAGGGTTTATTATTTGGATGTATGGCCTTGCTTTGGAGGCTGAACCCATAAACTGGAGCTCACTGATTCCAGCCCTTCCTTTGAGAGGAGACAGCTCCTTGTCTTATACAATTTGGGACTCAGGGATTTTGGACTAGCTGAACTGATGGAAAATGTTATTTTGCTTTCCTTGATGATGTGAAAGAACAGAGGCAGGATTCCTGGTTGGCTTATTTGTTTGTTTGTGGTTTTTTTTTTTCTCCTGAAATCTATTAAGGGATGTGACAAACAGAGAAAGAGGTACCTAGCCCAGCAAAAATGAAATATCTTTAAAAAAATAATAAAAAGCTTTTTTTTTCCCCCTGTCAAAGACTGTTAAATACCAACAACAACAAAAATATATTCTACACAGATTAATTCTGGTTGAAAAAAACATGTTCTTTAAATGTCAGCCAGCTCCAGTTTTAACCTTATTGTTTCTCTCCCCTTAAGTTCCCAGCCCCATCCCCATCCCCTGCTGGAACTGAGTCATGTTCTGTTGCTGAGCTCTCCTCAGACAGCTCCAGTCACTTTTTCTGGCTGTTCTTCTCCACACTCTGAAGTTCCCTAACCCCCCCTCAAAATTTAGGGTGTCAGCTGAAAAACAGAACATTTCAAAGCTGACTCCCCTGCTCTGAGGCAAATCAATTATTACAATGGCCTGGTTATTGACAGGTGTGTGGGTGCTCTTCCTCATGGCTACGGGGGTGACACAAATCCAGGATTGAGCCTCCCCTCTCTGAGCTCTCTGCTGCTGCTGCTGCAGCTTCCCGAGGGTCTGGAACAGGCTGTTCCTCCATCCTCTCGAGGAACAATCAGACATTTGTGTCCCTGCTCTTCCTTCCTCTTGGCTGGAGCCCCTTTTCAGCATCTCCATAGTTACCTCTTCCTCAGCTGCAGCCAGAGCTGCCTCAGTCTCTGAGGAGAGGGAAGAACCTCCCTGCATCCCCTTCCTCTCATCAGCTGCTGCCTGCCCAGCCTCCCCTCTGCTGCTGGCACTGCTGTGACTGAACTCTTCCATCCATCCCCTGGACAGTCCCACTGCCCTGCCTCCCCTGATCCATCCCCTCTGCTGCTGGCACTGCTGTGATTGNCAGCCCCTGGGAAATGCAGCCCTGACGCCGTGCCAGTCCCTCTGAGATTATCAGCAATTCCAGCATCTCAGCTCATTTAGCAAATCCAAGTATTAAATGATACATGCACTTCAAGCAGGGCTGGGTTTTTCTTTTCCTCCACAGCATCTGAACATTTACATTTTCCCTGATGTTCTGTGTACCTCATTCTGTGAGAGGCCCCCTTGGAACCTTTGCTTTCCCCCCAAGCTGAGATCCAGAACAACCCTACTGAATTTCATCCTCGGGGCTCTCCTGTTCCCCCCGCCTGTCCCTGCTGCCTGTGCTGGACAATAACTCTGCCTTGGGACTGTGCTGGCTCCTTCTCCAGCTCCCAAACAATGAACTGTTCTCCTTCCCCACTGCTGCCAAAGGAGCAGCATTTCAGGAGCTGTCAGCAGCTGCCTCTGCCTTTTCTTGCCAGGGTGGAGAAGTGGGAGGTGTTGTCCTCCACCCAGCACCAGCTCCTCTCTCCTTCTCCTCGTGGTGCAAACTGAACGCAGGAGAGGGGCTCCTCCAGCATCATCTGAATTACAAAGTCGTTCTATTGTCAAGCCTTTTAAGTATCACATTCTCTTTTAAATCCAAGGCTGTGACATTCACTAAAGAACAGCATCGTTTCAAAGTCAGGAAGGTCTATTCTTAGCACATCAGTAAAAAAAGGAAAAAAAAAAAAAAAGTCATTGGGGAAGGAAAAAAACACAACAATTTTACCAAAATGAACCTTGTCACAAATGATCAATTCATCTTCCATTCACACTGACCTGCTCCTCGCTGCCTGCCAGAGGACAGAATTTGATGCCACAGCACAGTGAATTAAGATTTGCCAGATCTCCTTGTAATTAATTGTCTCACAGTACAGGTTTGGCAAGGAATAATTTATCTTTAAAGTGATTTTAGACCACTGGTAGTTGGGTTTCATGTTTGTTTGTTTGTTTTTTTTTCTTTTTAAGGAACATTTCTGCTCAGTTAGTTGAAGAAGAGATGCTGATGAGTAACAGCCACCTCCCGGTATTTTATTCACATCACTTAAATACTTCTTCCTGCTAGACAAGAGCCTCCTCAAGAGTTGAGGGACAAAGTTAGGTCTGAGGCAGAGGGACCCTGGGGCTGGGCTGTGCCCTCCTGGTGTTTGGGGTCCAGAGTCCAGCTTCTCTCACACCCCGACCTTCCAACCTGGGAATGTCAATCCAGCCAATCTGGTGCTTGTACAGCACTTCTGCCTTTGTCATTTGTCACTGGAAAACCTCAGTTTGAGTCCACGTAAAAAAATTAATATGGTCTGTAGCCTTATCCTGAAATATACCTGTACATCATAAAAGTTGTGGTTCTCAAACTAAACAGAACTTCCAAAGCATTTATCCTAATGCATACCCAAGAAACTGATCTTCAATTCAAAGAGAAAAATAATTGACTCGGTTCCTGGAGTGCTAAAGGAAGACATTGTGTAGATTCAGAGCTGTCTCCTAAATTCTGTCTATAAGGAGCTTCTGCTGGGGAGTTCTTCATATTCAGGGACTGAGAGAGCAAAGAGATGTTTCCAACCTTATGGAAAAAGCCATGCAAATGTCCTTGTAGCTGTAATGAGAGGGGGCAGAGTTTGAGCTGTTCCTGAAGATGGGAGTCAGTTCAGTGTGGGATGAGGCTGAACAAGTGTGGTACCAAAGCAGATCCTGACTGTCCCTCTGCACATCCTGACCATCTCCAGAGGGACTGGCATTGATGTGCTTCTCTCTCTTCCCTTCTTTTTAGTATTCATGCAGTGCTGATCATGTGAAAATTACTCACACTTCTGACTTGGGAAAAGTTTCTTAACTGAGAAATTCCACCAATATCAAGGGAATTAGAATTTCAAATGGGGGAAAATTATACACTGTGTGTGTCAATACAGCAAAGCTTTATAAAAGCTGCAATCAATCACATTGGCATCAAAGGTGGTGGGACTTTTCCCTGTCACTTTTCCCTGGATCAGAGGCCATTGAATAAAGGGAAAGGCTGAATCAGAGGAAGAAACATTGGTTTGCTGCCTGGAGAGAGGGGCTGCCTTGTCCAGGAGCTCAGACCTGCAGTCACTCCTGGAGCCTCTCTGATTGTGAGCCAGGGTTATGCCCAAATCTTGTCTGGCCCATTTCTTTGAGCCTAGGCTGGGTCTGGAGCAGGTTCTGTCTCTGTTTTGGTGCTGTTTCAGCAGAACAAGACCTTTCTCTCCTAGTTTTCAGTTCTTGAAATGGGCTGTTGAACACTGTCCCCATAAACCTCTCCCTGAGCATCCCTGTCCTCCCCGTGCTCTGACACCTCCCCTGTTCCTGTCCCAGGGGAAATCCCAATCCCTTGTGTTTGGCCAACTCCCTCTGCAAAGATTGGCATTCACTGAATGAATCCCTGATCCGCTCAGGATCCCACTGCCAGCTGCTACAGAACAGTGCATGGCACAGAGTGGGCTCTACAACACCTTTGCACTTCTCTTACCTCTGCTGTGCTGTGTGACTGATCAAACACACAACTCTCCCTCCAAGACACCTCCTGTCTCACGTGTGCCATGCCAAACCTCAGGCAGGGATTTGTAAAACCCAGCAGTGGCTGCAGCTGATCCCTGCACGATTCTGTCTCTGCTACTCCCCTTTTGTGTTTTGGCTGCCAAGGTTTGTGGTTTTGTAGGTCTTGTCTCTGGGCTCTCTGCTGTCAGCTCCCTGAGATGCAAGAAGTAGGCACAGCCCAGATGCTTGCCTGAAGCAGAAATAACACATTTTTCTACTACTGTTCTCCATCAGGTCCCCTGAGTCTTGCATTTCTAGCAGACAGCATTCCATGGGGAGAAAAAGAACCTCAGGCCTTTAGTTTGCAGTTGTTGTAAAAACCTGATTCTGGCTGCGGTGTAATTTAGCAGATTGAAATAGAGATACAGTAAATCTGTTATACTCTCTTAGTGATTCAGTGAGCTTCTACTGGCAAAAACTGATCAGAATTTGGAATATTCAGTAATCCCTTCAAATTTCCAGGGGCTTTTGTGCATTCCCAGTGTTGCAGTGCCAGCTTTGAGGGGTGTGTGTGCTGATGAGTGCATGCTGCTGGATGGGTGTATCTGAAACTACAGAGAGACAACAGGGAGCAAAGCAGCCAGGAGGATAAACAGCTCCTGGGGATGATTTAAGGCTTTATGTGCACACAGATATAGATTTGTTTCAGACAAGTGTGCAGGAAAGGTGAGTAATAACAGCCCTGTTGCTCCTGATGCTGAAAATACAGCAGTACAGTGTGTGCAGGGATGGGGACTTTGGGTGGTGCATGTTTGATGGGAACACACTTCTATTTCCAAGGCAGGATGTATAAATTATCTTGATCGGACTTTGGGCCCACCAGTGTTGAAATTTTGTAGGGTCATATGAGTTTATTTTCCTTGTGATAGAAATGTGCTTAGATAAGTTTTTATCTCAGTGTAATTTTATGACAAATAATAGGAAAATTCTGTACGAGAATCCATCCAGTTGTCTGTGAAGTTTCCACATTAACCTGGTGTGAAATGTAGCTCAGAGTTGGATGCCATCAGAACATTAAAATATATGGTGGGGTGGGGGGGTTCTGCAGCTGAAATTTGACAACACTGAAATTTTTCAGACCACAAGTCCTGGAGAAAAGCCAAGCAGGAATTGCTATGGCATATTTTGTTTTATTTTGGGGTGCATGTTTTGGTTTGGGAGGACTGGCAGTTCAGTCCCTTCCCTTGTTCTGGGGCAGGAGGTTTCCATCAGTGTCTGTTGCAGGCTGTGAGTTTGGGCACTTCCTTTGTGCCACCCGTGTTGTTTGTGCTCTGTTTGGTTCTGTGGGTGGGTTTGGTCTGTTTTCTGTCTCTTTTCCAGAGCCCTGGGGACACTGGCTGGTTTTGGCCACGGTGTGGGACTCGTTTGGGGATGGTTTTGGGGGGATTATCTGAGCGTGCAGGGACTGAGCTGTGCCTGCACAGGGTGAGAGGGTGAAAGGAGCCCCGGGCTCGTCCCCAGTGCTGGCAGAGGGGACAGGCAGGGCCCAGGGTCACTCACCTTCTGTGCCCTGCGCTTGTCGGCGCGCTGGTTCTGGTGGTAGATGCGGCTGAAGTTGGAGACGATGACCGGCACGGGCAGGGCGATGACCAGCACCCCGCTCAGCGAGCAGATGGAGCCAAAGATCTTCCCGGCGATGGTCTTGGGCACCATGTCACCGTACCTGCAGGACAAACACAGAGGGAGGGCCCTCCTTAGAGCAGGAGCCTTGCCAGGGTCCCCGAGCAGGGTGGGCACTGCAGCTCAGAGCTCAATGACAAGGACAGTTCGTGGTGCTGCCACCCCGGGCTGGGCACACCCTGCCCTGCCTGGAGCTCAGCTAACCCAGGAAAGGTCTTTGTGGCAGAGAAGAAGTGCTGGCTCAGGCACCTGCTGGGTGTTTAAATTCACATCCTCTCTCCTCCTGCACACACCTCTCCATGCAGATGAGCTCCAGCAAACTCAGAACTCTGCGTCTGCTGTGGAGCAGGTTCATATATTTTCATTCCCTTCTATCCAGGTGCAAATGAGGACTGATTTACACTTCCATTTCAAACCCAAGCAGTTTCCCTTGCCATCTGCACAGTCAGAAATTTGGGGGTTGTTCAAAGTCTGCATTCAGTAAAAGGTGAATTCTCAGGGATGTGAGACCAGCTGGAAAATGCTCACACAAAGCTCTGCATTGGGTTGGACCCAACGATCTTCTGCTGTAATTTGTGTTGCATAAAGAGCATGTGGAGCTGCTGGAGCAAGTGCAGAGGAGGCCATGGAGATGCTCTGAGGGCTGGAGCCCCTCTGCTCTAGGGTAAATCTGAAAACTGAAAATTGAAATCTAGAGAAGCCCCTGGTTGCTATCAGATGGTATTTGGGATTTCTGTGGTTATCTTTGAGATGTCCTGGTGCTTGGTGCAGCCAATGTTGAAAAGAGAAATGATTTATTTCTGTTGAGGCTTTATTTTTACCTTTGATGTCAGCCTATGACCAACAAAGGGCTTTGAGGGAAATAGAGTTGAGCTAAGAATAATTTACATGCAAGAGGAAAAACAAACACTTCAAAACCCCTTTTTTATCAGCTGAACTTCTTGTCCCCATGCAAGAACTTGTTGGTATGAGATGCTGAATAAAAGCAGGAGTTCTTGCATGTGAGATGCTTCAGGCATCATTAGCCAAGGCTTATTTATCCCAAGCAGAATCCTTCTCCTGCCTTCACTCACATCAAAACCCCTCAGAATACCTCAAATCAATAGATTGCTCTTCATGTCTATTAACTTTTTAGCTGCTGCTTTATGCAAAGATCATGTCAAAGCTCCTGCTAAGTGACAAGTTCTTCTACCTCATTTAACACTGGTCTAAAAAAAAAAATCTCACTTTTCTCCTGCTGGCCCTTAACACAATAAGGCTGAAAATTAATCATATGCCTCAAACATGATCTCAGTGACCTGGAGCAGGGAGAGAAAGCCCTTCTGTGCATTTGTAGAAAGTATAATAATAAGTGTCTGGCTCACAGTCTGGCTCAGGGAGTTTTGTTCTTACATGCAGACTGAGAGTTACCTCATTACTTGGGACTTCAGAGAAGGGGCTGTAAAACGCCACCAGGAAAGATCAAACCCTTGAAGCAGGAAGGATTTTGTGGGGAGATGGAGAACTTCATTTGCAAAGCTCCTGTGAGAGATGCTGCAGTGAGGAACCTGCAGTGGCTGGAGCAGGAGGCTCAGGGACAGGGCCTGGCACTGTAACTGTGGGTCCTCAGCAGCTCTCCATGGAGGATTCCCTGGATTCCTCCCTCTGGGATCTGCTGCCTTGGACATCAGGCCCTGGGGAATGTCCTCTCTGGCCTCTCTGGGCTGACCTGAGACATGGAAAATATCAGCCCTGAGGCTTGGGAATATCTCAGCTCTGTTTATGAGAGGCAAACCCAGCTAGAGCTCCGTGTCCATCTCCCTGCACGTACTGACTCCTCCCTGTGACTTTGACAGGGCTTGCAATGAACCTCTGAGGCTGCTCCTCCAGTGACATCCACAGCTCCTGCAATATTCATTGCTGCAGAGACTATTCCTGTCCTGATGCTACCACAAGGTTCTAATGACCCCATGGCATATTTGTATCAGGTGCAGTGCCAAATAAACTCAGCTATTGGATTTCAGTTAGTACTAATTAGGCATTTCAAACCCAAAACTTCTTTTCCCCAGACTGGAATGAGAGAACTCAACTTTCCCATTAATTTCTTTAGTAAAAAGCAACTTGTCATCTAGAAAACTTCTACAGAAAGTACATTTTAAGTAATTCATCAATAACCTCATTAGAGCAGTGAGAAGATAGAGGAGTTGGGTAATGATTAACACTCAGAGGGTCTAACAGGGTGTTTGAGCTACACCAACACAGCAGGAGGCTGCGAGTTCCATGGGGTTTGATGTGACCTCCAGTAAATCACTGCAGCTCCTGTACCTGGCTCCCCACCAGGCAATGGCAATTAATTCCTTGCTCTTTGCTCAGTTAAGGGGTACTGGGTCCTTCACAGCAGGAGCTGTCCCATGTCCTGAGTGTCCCCAGCAGGGACCCCTCATGCTGAGCAGAGCAAACTCTGACAATGCCAATTTCCAGTGGAGGGGTCTGGGAGCCACAGCTTGGGGTGTCACAGTCTGGGGTGTCACAGTCTGGGTGTCACAGCCTGGGTGTCACAGCCTGGGGTGTCACAGCCTGGGTGTCACAGCCTGGGGTGTCACAGCCTGGGTGTCACAGCCTGGGGTGTCACAGCCTGCCTGGGGCTGCAGCCCCATCCACGGGCATGGGCTGAGGCCAGAGCAGCCTGGGGGGTAAAACATCCCCTGGTTATTTTGCCAGGAATCCACTTTGATGGCAGCAGATTGAGCCCGTTTGCAGTTGCTGAATTCAATGGAAGGTTCCTCTGGGGGAAGGTGTCCCTGCCCCAGGCAGAGCTGGAATGAGGTGAGATTTAAGGTCCTTCCAACATGAAACACTCCTTGCTCTGCTCCCTGGCTGTGCCAGGGGAGCTGCCTTCACCTGTGAAAGGTGTGCCCGTGTCAGGGGGAGCTGCCCTTGCTGCCACAGCCCTTCAGTGCTCTGGGCACACTGCAGGGATTCCAGAGCCTCCACACAGCTGTGTCCCATGTTTCCAAAGGCACAACTTTGGTTTGTCCCCCTTTCCACTCCTGCTGTCCCCTCAATTCCATTTCCTGCCAAGCCAACACTGTGAACCCCGAGGTTGATTCACTGCACACACAACAGAAACTTCAAGTGAATCCCTAAACAGGCAAACCAGGGAAAAATAGAATTAGAAAATTAAGTGGTCACTCTAGACTGGGAAACGCTGCATGCAGAACTTCAACTTTTTTTTTCATTATTATTTCTCATGTGACTTCTGTGTTCTTTGGCTGGAAAAGAGGTCATGTGTCACTCACCCTAATTAGCAGCTATTAGTCTTGTCAACATAATGTGCTGTTGCTTTTCTCCCTGCCAGCAGAGAAGTGTTATCAAATAGAGGTCACTGCTCCCCAGCCCTGGTTTCAGCCACGGAGGTGTCTGGGCACTGCTCAGGTCCCCAGTTGGAGACAGCAATAAATAAATAAGGTGCCGAGGAGCTCATCAAATGACTCATCCTAAAAATAGCCCTGCAGCGTCTGTGATGATCCTGCATCTCTGGGCAGCCTGCACAGGCCTGGGAACAGGGAGCTGGAGTGAGAGAGCTGGAGGCTCTTAGGGCACAGGGACATCAGCAGGGACGGTGACAGCTCTGTGCTGACAATCAAACAGCTTTGCAGAGGATGCTCTTTCCCAGCAGCCTTTTTATTGTGCCAACTTTCCAGCCTGGGTAAGGCACAGAGCTGGGGAGGGGCTGCTGGTTAGAAATTGTCATTAGCATGGAGCTGTTGGCTCCTTGGATTTCTGTAGGTGCTGGAAAGGGCTCTGAGGTTTCCCTGGAACCTTCTCTGCTCCAGGTGAGCACTCCCAGCTCTCCCAGCCCGGCTCCATAGGATGGGTGATCAGTGGCCTCCTCTGGGCTCCTTCCAACAGCTCTGGGGTCCCAGGAGCAGCTGGGGGGACAGCTCCTTCCTTGTCACCAGCAGAGCTGTCCTTGGGCAGAGCATCAGCTCTAACACCCTCCTCCCCTGGCTCAAGGGGGTGCTCAGGCCCCTCAGAGCAGCACCCCAGAGAGCCCCTGGAGGTCTGAGTGAGGTCCCTGGAGCCCTGGGTGGGGTCCCTGGGGGTGTGGGTGGGGTCCCTGGAGCCCTGGGTGGGGTCCCTGGGGGTCTGGGTGAGGTCCCTGGGGGCCTGGGTGGGGTCCCTGGAGGCCTGGGTGAGGTCCCTGGGGGTCTGGATGCGGTCCCTGGAGGTCTGGGTGGGGTCCCTGGGGGTGTGGGTGGGGTCCTTGGGGGTCTGGGTGCGGTCCCAGGGCCAGCCCAGGAACGAGGGGACAGCGGCTCATTCCTCCCATGGTCCGGCTGTGCTTTTTCCTGCCCCAGGGTGTAAGCGGTCAGGGGACATTGGCTGCCTAGTGGTGCAAAACCGTGTGCTTTTCACACGCAAGGAAAGCGGAAATATCTCCCGGAGCTGGGAACAGAAACAATGCTCTCCCCCTGGATCAGAATTTCTGCCTCACACGGCATTAGCAGCTCTTTGGGAGCTGCTTTATCTCTCTCACCTTTTGCCCCGGCACAGGGGAGTCAAAAGAAGATTTTGCTCCAACCTGAAAGTGTCTGCTTTTAGGACAATGGGGACAGAATAATATCATGATGTACTGCACAATAGAGCATGATTTTGAAAGCCTTTTGCACGAAAGAGCTGGAATAAAGCATGGAATTAACATGTAGCTTTCCAGGTGCCAGAGATCCTTTCTTATGATCCAAGTAATTCACTCGGCAATGTTGTGATTCGCACAAAGGAGAGGAAAATGGCTAAAATTCAGCTCGAAGGTCTCGGTGGCACTGCCAGACTGTGAATATTGCACGTGACAGCTCCTGTCCCTCCATTTCAGAGGTGCCAGTCCAAGGTGATCTTGCTAATGTTGCTTTGNGGAGACAGCAATAAATAAATAAGGTGCCGAGGAGCTCATCAAATGACTCATCCTAAAAATAGCCCTGCAGCGTCTGTGATGATCCTGCATCTCTGGGCAGCCTGCACAGGCCTGGGAACAGGGAGCTGGAGTGAGAGAGCTGGAGGCTCTTAGGGCACAGGGACATCAGCAGGGACGGTGACAGCTCTGTGCTGACAATCAAACAGCTTTGCAGAGGATGCTCTTTCCCAGCAGCCTTTTTATTGTGCCAACTTTCCAGCCTGGGTAAGGCACAGAGCTGGGGAGGGGCTGCTGGTTAGAAATTGTCATTAGCATGGAGCTGTTGGCTCCTTGGATTTCTGTAGGTGCTGGAAAGGGCTCTGAGGTTTCCCTGGAACCTTCTCTGCTCCAGGTGAGCACTCCCAGCTCTCCCAGCCCGGCTCCATAGGATGGGTGATCAGTGGCCTCCTCTGGGCTCCTTCCAACAGCTCTGGGGTCCCAGGAGCAGCTGGGGGGACAGCTCCTTCCTTGTCACCAGCAGAGCTGTCCTTGGGCAGAGCATCAGCTCTAACACCCTCCTCCCCTGGCTCAAGGGGGTGCTCAGGCCCCTCAGAGCAGCACCCCAGAGAGCCCCTGGAGGTCTGAGTGAGGTCCCTGGAGCCCTGGGTGGGGTCCCTGGGGGTGTGGGTGGGGTCCCTGGAGCCCTGGGTGGGGTCCCTGGGGGTCTGGGTGAGGTCCCTGGGGGCCTGGGTGGGGTCCCTGGAGGCCTGGGTGAGGTCCCTGGGGGTCTGGATGCGGTCCCTGGAGGTCTGGGTGGGGTCCCTGGGGGTGTGGGTGGGGTCCTTGGGGGTCTGGGTGCGGTCCCAGGGCCAGCCCAGGAACGAGGGGACAGCGGCTCATTCCTCCCATGGTCCGGCTGTGCTTTTTCCTGCCCCAGGGTGTAAGCGGTCAGGGGACATTGGCTGCCTAGTGGTGCAAAACCGTGTGCTTTTCACACGCAAGGAAAGCGGAAATATCTCCCGGAGCTGGGAACAGAAACAATGCTCTCCCCCTGGATCAGAATTTCTGCCTCACACGGCATTAGCAGCTCTTTGGGAGCTGCTTTATCTCTCTCACCTTTTGCCCGGCACAGGGGAGTCAAAAGAAGATTTTGCTCCAACCTGAAAGTGTCTGCTTTTAGGACAATGGGGACAGAATAATATCATGATGTACTGCACAATAGAGCATGATTTTGAAAGCCTTTTGCACGAAAGAGCTGGAATAAAGCATGGAATTAACATGTAGCTTTCCAGGTGCCAGAGATCCTTTCTTATGATCCAAGTAATTCACTCGGCAATGTTGTGATTCGCACAAAGGAGAGGAAAATGGCTAAAATTCAGCTCGAAGGTCTCGGTGGCACTGCCAGACTGTGAATATTGCACGTGACAGCTCCTGTCCCTCCATTTCAGAGGTGCCAGTCCAAGGTGATCTTGCTAATGTTGCTTTGAATCCCCAGTGAAATTCTGCTGGTGTCACTTCCAATGATCCAACAGGAACAGAAGCAGATATTGCTCATTCCTCTCTGGGTTTGCACACGATGAAAGAGCAGGGAATTACTGCAAGGAGATTGGGGTACTTGGACCTTTGGTTTAGGGTTTCATTCATCATTCCTCATCCACCCTGCTGGAACGAGCCCCTAAGGCTCACCTGGGCTGCTGCTCACCTGCACTGCCCTGCCAGAGTCAGGGAATGCTTTGGCTTGGAAGGGACCTTTCAAAGGCCATTTATGCCACCCCTGCACTGAGCAGGGACATTCTCAACTGCACCAGGCTGCTCAGAGCCCTGGCCACCCAACCTTGAGTGGCTTCAGGGGTGTCCAGCTGGGTTTTACAGAATCACAGAGGCAGGGACTGGTTTGGGGTGGGACCTTGGGGGCTCCTGGTGCCTCCTGCAAGGCTGAGCTGTAAACAGAGCCCCGATGGCTTTGAAGCAAGAGAATCTGCAAACAGGCTGTCAAACGACAGCCCTGAACAGTAAATCAGCCGTGGCCGGGGAAGTACAGAGCCTATTTCATGCTAGGATTCTTTTACATTAAATATACTTATTTTCTGCCTTGTTTGGAGCTGGGCAGTTCCCCAGCTGGGTATTCAACTGCGAGATCTGGCATGGTTTCACACTACTGTTTTCTTTTTCCCTGGCATAATTCATTTGGTAATGTTTTCATGGATGCTCTGGAAATTCTGCTGCAGTTCCATCCCTCAGCCAGGCTGGGAGGGATGAGGGCTGGAGATGCCTATCAGCTGATCTTCAGCTCTTGGATTCACTTTGATTTTTAGTAAAGCTGTGTTCAGCACTTGCTTGGTAGGGATTTTCCAGGTAAAGTTGCCTTTTTGATATTGTTCTGGTTTACAAATTCATATTTCTTACTGAGTTTTGTGTGATAAAAGGACAGAGATGTATTCAAAATTGTCCTCTGAGGACGTGCAAGTTCTGATGCTTCTGTAGCAGTGAGAATTAGGGAGAGAGGAGGGTCATTCCCTGATGAATTTCCCAGGGTAGCCTGTGCCAACCCTCACCAGAGCCAAATCCAGGGATGAGGTGAACCAGGAGTCGTTGTAGGTTGCTCATTCCTCCAGTTGTACAGGAAAGGTGACCTGAGAGCAACTGGTGGCAGGAAAATTCCTTACACAACAGCAGGTCCTGCCCAAGGAAACAGCAATGTTTGCATGGACTCAGGAATAAACTAAGTAGGTTATTTAATATGTAAAGGGTGGAGAATACTTAATATATGAACACACTGGTTCCATTTATTCCTCCTGGCTTGGATCAACTTCTCAGCCTGTAGGCAGTTAAAACAGATGGTCTGAATTTGGGTAACATTCAGACCTTGAATTGAAGCTAAAAATGGAATTTCATTGGCAAGGAAAGTAGGTCAGAAAGCTAAAGCCCCTAGTCCTAAAATGATGAAAGGCTTCTAATCAAGTGTTCCCTATTACCATGCATTAAATGGAGCGGGGGAAGAATTAGAGACCTTGGCAAAAGGGATTCCAACGGGAGTGTGAGAACCCTGCTCCCCCTGCTGCCCTGTGCCCCTTCAGAGCTGCTCTGGGGGGACAGGGGATGTCCATGGCTGCTGATTCCCAAAGTCCTGCAGGCTGGACTGAAGCCACAGCAGGATGGGAATGGTTCCTTCATGGGGATGTAACAACTTTATCTCGTGCTTCAGTCCCAGGAGGGCTGAGAGGAGCCCCTCTGCACATTCCCAGTTAATGCCTGTCCCTAATCCCCCTCTCCACTCTGGCTCTGCCATCGCTGACTCAGGTTCTGGGATTTCAGTGCCTCTGCAGACTGGGACTTGCACAAAGCTGAGACTTTGTCAGGGCTTTCTTTGCCCTCCATCCTTTCAGATGTGTGCCAGCAGCTGACAGGAATCATTCAAAACAAATGGGGACCTGTCCCAGCTGCCCCAGTGCTCCCAGTCAGGGCAGGCTGCAGGGCCAGCTCTGGGGTCAGGAGCTGGGGAAGAGCCCTTCCCACCCTGACCATCCTGGGATTCCAGCAGCTTGGCCTTCCTTCAACTGGAATTTCTCCTTGTGACCCAAAGCAATACTTTCAACCTTCCTGTTTCCCACGGCCATCAAGCATCAAAAACATGCCTGAAAAATTAGGAAAAATTCCTGATTATTATTGTCCACCTGATTCAGGCATCTGCCATGTGAACAACTGAATGCTGCTCAGTAATGCCCACTTTTAAAAAAGTGTTTGTTTTAATGGAAAATAAAATGTCCCAGATTAAGGCATTATTTATTTCTGGCTGCACACACTAAAGGCCTTTTAAATTACTTCATTCATTATTAATTCAAGAATCCTCATATTACTCGGAGTGAAAACCTTACACAATTACCTGCTCAGAGAATCCATTTTTTTTTAGTATCTTAACTCTCTGTAAAAGGAATCTTTTTGGAGAGCACACAGGCTGGAGAGGGCAGGCAGTGCATTGAGCAATTAGACTTTTCTCCTAATAGCAGGGCTGAAGCCTCCCTGCCCTGTCTTAAATCCCTAACTGTGGTGTCAGCTTAAAGGAAATGCTGGGTTTTTGCTTTCATTTTATCCTCATTTTTTTCTTTTCTGTCTTTTTAAGCAGCTTGACTGTCCATGCTGAGCCATGTCACATTCCAAATGATCCACATACTGTGCATTTTAATGAGTTGCTAACACTGATTATACAAAAAGCAATCTCAGAAATATTTACTGAGTCAAAAAAAAAAAAAGCCTATAGGGAACTAATTAGCTTTTTAAGAATTGGCTTTTTGAAAGCCTTAGACACTGGAAAAGTTGAACTTGGAATCAGTTTCAAAGAAGTTGAAGAAGTGACTGGAAGAAAAGGGAGTGAGTTGTGATGGAGTATTTGTAACAGAATATTCCACATCCCAGGCTTCTCTGTGCTGCACAGAAGATGCACTGGAAGCTGAATAGAGAACAGATAATAGATAATTTAGAGAGAGACAAGAAATGAAATTATTATGCAGAGAAAAGCCCCATAATGCCTGGGTCTTGTGTCAAGTTTCTGCAGCCTTTCTGAGGGGTTGATCAAAGAGGGGCAAAACATTTGTCCCTCTATCCCTGATCAGGTCCCTCCACCTGGATTTCTCTAAACAATGATACTGGAAACTCACTGCAACTGCATTCCAGGCAGTGCCAAGAAAATTCCGGTTACTTTGGGACAGAGCTGATTTAAGCTTCCCTTTCCCAAGATGTAAAATGCAATCCAAGGTCTTGATATTCCCTGAATATTTTCTTCTGTCCCTTCCAAGGGAAAGTGATCCCAATAATGTGACATTTGTCATCAGATGGTGACAGATAAAAGGAATTGAGAATTTCCTTGGATCAGGTTTGCATTGTAAATAAAATCCATCCTCCAGTGATGGGAGGGCTGCAGGAGCATCCAAAGCTCGTGCTGCAGTTCAGCTCTGCAGAAACTGCTTGAGGGCAGACTGTTCAAGTCTGGAAATGTAAGGGACAAATCCCCTTAATAATGGGCCAAATGTCAATCCAGAAACTCAAACATGGGGCTGCCCCTCGGTGGCTGCACCTGTGTGTGAGGATATTCCTGAGATCAGGCAGATTTGGGAGGCGTTGGCTTCACTGCCCTTCAGTAAAATCCCAATAATATTGCAAATGTTGCCAGGGCGTGCTGGGGGAGCAGCTCAGGTTCTGGATCTCTCTTTTGGAGCTCAGGAGCTCCAGGAGGGGCTGGGCAGGGAGGGTTTGTGTGCAGGGTCTGAGCCTTTTCTTTAGGCAAAGCAGGACCTGGGGAAGCGAGGACTGGATGTGTTGTGCTTCAAGGATTTCATGGAACCCCAGAATGGTTTGGGCTGGGAGGGACCTTAAAGCCCATCCAGTGCCCCCCCCTGCCATGGACAGGGACACCTCCCACTGTCCCAGGCTGCTCCCAGCCCCAGTGTCCAGCCTGGCCTTGGGCACTGCCAGGGATCCAGGGGCAGCCTCAGCTTCTGTGGGCACCCTGTGCCTCCCCACCCTCCCAGGGAACAATTCCTGCCCAATATCCCATCCATCCCTGCCCTCTGGCAGTGGGAAGCCTTCTCTTCCCTCAGAGTGCCAGGAGTTCAGGCTCTGGGATCCACCTTTATCTGTGTTTTAGAACATCTTCTCCATTTGTTCTTTGAGCAGGTGTTAATAACAAACAGATGATTTTTCTGGGTAAGAAATAAAATTCACCTACGTGCTGCCAGATCGACGCCTCCAGGGAAGTGCTCTGAGTCTAGAGCTGCTTGAATCTTTTATTCTATTTCAGAGATTTCTCAAGGATGGACTAAAGGGCTACGCTCACAAATGTCAGTTTTGCTTGAAATGTTTTAGATTTTTGTTAGGAAACAAAACAATTGAAACCACAAACTTTTTAAGTGAAAGTAACAACAGCCAATTGAAAATAGAGGCTGGTTTGTGAATAGTTCAATTTCCTTTGTCTGTATTTGATTAAAACCACCTCAGATTTAACAGGATTTTTCTTTCAAATAGAAAGAAAATCAAGAAGAAAAATAGCCCTGCCTGAAAGTCCCTGTTATTTTCTTCTTCGTTGGAGTGTTTTATCATTCCCAGCAAAAATTAACTGGAGTTGTCAAAGTTTGCCAGTGATGGATGGTGTCACCTTAAACGTTACCAGTCAGAACTTGTTTTCTGCTCTTTCCCTCCTGCAGAACACAGGTGGGAACTTTGCCAGGGTGTAAAATTCCCCTTTGTGCAGTTTGGGGAGGCAGCAGCACTGGGCAGGTCCTGGTGCAAACCCCCCTGGGGCTGGGGACAAGGATGGGCTCCAGGCCAGGGGTCAGGCCCAGAGAGTCCCTGTGACCTCTGGGCCCCCTCAGCAGCCCCAGTGCCAGGGCTGGGTGCCAGGGCTGGGCAGCCCTGCAGGGGGGTCTCAGGGAGTGGGGCAGGGCACTGGTGCCATCCCAGCCTCTTTGGGAGGGTTTGGGGTGAGTGACCCCGAGCTGAGCCAGGCTGGGGCTCTGAGAACCTGCACACCCCCCCAGGGACTGGGCAGGGTCTCTGTGAGTGTCCCTTGGCCTGTCCATCCCTCAGGGCAGAGCTGCTGTCCCCCAGTGTCCCAGAGGCTGTGCCAGTGTCCCAGAGGATGCTCCTGGGTGCTCTCTATGTGCCAGGAGTGTCCCGGTGTCCCAGAGGCTGTGCCAGTGTCCCAGAGGGTGTCCCAGTGTCACAGAGGCTGTGCCAGTGTCACAGAGGGTGTCCCAGTGTCCCAGAGGGTGCCCCTGGGTGCTCCCTATGTGCCAGAGAGTGTCCCAGTGTCACACAGGGTGCCCTGTGTGACAGAGGGTGTCCCAGTGTCCCAGAGGGTGCCCCTGGGTGCTCCCTACGTGCCAGGGAGTGTCCCAGTGTCCCAGAGGCTGTGCCAGTGTCCCAGAGGGTGCCCCTGGGTGCTCCTGTTCACTGCAGGATCACACAAAGTGCTCCAGGTTCCTTTCTCCAGGTAACACTCACTGAGTTTGGTTTTTGAACTTTTGTGTTTCTCCCAGATGAGAAAGCAGACAGCTTGTGCTGAAAATTAACTTGCTAATAAAAATAATTAGTACACGAAGGGACAATCACCAAAATCAAGCCCTGCTTTGTTTCTCTGAGTGTGTGTGAGTATTGCATGAATAGGAGCAGATTAGAAGGACAAATCACCTGAGTTCTGCACCTCGGGACCAAGCTGAATGATGCTTCTTGTCTCTCTAGATACCTCAGGTCTTTTTCTTTGTATTTTTGCATTGGAGCAGCCAGATTTTTATGCACATTCATAAGTATTTCAGAAAAAACAAATCACTCAGTTGTCTGGTTTGTTTTCTGGTACCACAACTACACAGTGAAATTACCATTTTGCAGCTTCCACCAGTAAATCTTTTGTCTAGTCCTAAATCCCCTGCCTGGCCCTTCCCATCACTGCTGGTACATTTGGGAAATTCATAGCTTCCCCAACAGCAGGTTTTATTTTCTAATTCCCTCCCTGTCCTAGAATATTTTTCATCATTACTTGCACAATCTGAGATTTAAACCATCATCTGTTCCTTCATTCCCATGTCTACTGTGAAGCATTTCCCCTTTCCCCCCTCAGCCTCTCCTTTCTCTGGGATCTCCTGGGAGGAAGGGGAGCATTCCTGAGGTGTCCTTTCCCTCCTGGTGCTGTTTATGGGGAAGCTGAGCTTTCCCTGCAGATCCCGGGATGCTGGGTCTGACTCAGTGACTCCATAAAACCCTTGCCTGTGAATTCATTCCCTGGCAATTCCTGATTCCCCACCCTCCCTGCAGGTACCAACCAGCACAGACACCTTTACTGGGATTTATCTATGGCAGTGATGTGCAGTGGCCTCGTTTCCCAAGGTGATTTTGAGATAAACAAGCCAACAAACCCCAAGTCAAAGCAAAACATAAACCGCTAAAGCAAACAGCCAGGAGCCAGGTCTGCAGCAGGCGTTTTTCCTGTTGCCTTTGCCATGGGAAAGGAGGGATGTCAGGATCCAGGTGCCTGGCAGTGAGTCCTGCACAGGCTGGGAGCTGCCCCACCTCAGCTGGGATGGGCAGGGGGCTCCTGTCCCTCTCCCTGCAGGTTTGTGACAGCTCTGAGAGCCCCACAGAGTGACACAAGGCACAGACATCCCTCCCAGGCTGCCCGGGGAATCAGGGCAGGGAGAGCTGAGTGCCAGGGATTTGTTTCTTTGGGTGTTTGGTGTTTTATCACAGGTCTTCAACAAAATCACGGAATTGTTAAGGTTGGAAAGACCTTTAGGATCACCCAGCCCGACCATCAGCCAGCCCCACCCCTGTTCACCTCTCACCCTGGTCCTCCAGGGCCACATCCTCAACTTTAAACCCTCCCAGGGATGGTGACCCCCCACTGCCCTGGGCAGCTGTGCCAGTGCTGGACAACCCTTTCCACGAAGGAATTTTTCCTCATATCCAACCTGAGCCTCCCCTGGCACAACCTGAGGCTGTTTCCTCTTGTCCTGTGGCTTCTGACCTGGGAGAAAAAAACTAATGGGAATAAATGGGAAGCAAACCAGATTTCTCACTCTTCCAGATTTAGGAAAATCAGTGGCTGAGCTCTAAGCTGCTGGATTCAGAGCACGGATTTCCTCTGATTTTGGCACATTTTGTGTCTTTTGTGTCCCGGGGGCAGTTAAGCCCCTGCAAGCCTAAACCCTCTTTTATCCAGTGCTAGATCAAAAATGCCTTCTAAAAATATCTCACATTTGAGCAGCTCTTGGGGCAATCACCTTTTCCTCACTTGGAGGCAGACAGGCAGGAGAACAGGACCTGTCCTTCCCCAAAGTGCGGAGCTGCTGAAGTTCGGGAAGGAATCCCAGAATCCCAAAATGGTGTGGGCTGGAAGGGGCCTGAAAAATCATCCCATACAAGGGGCTTGGAGCAAACATTTGAGCAGCTACAGCTGTTTGTGCCTAAGAGCTTGCATTTGGAGGTCTTTTCCAGCCTTTATGATCCCCTGTGCTTGGTTCTGGCTGCTGCAGGAACCTGGGCAGTGCATCCTGGCTGCCACTGTTGCTCTGCTGGGAGCAAAGTTTTTCTTGCTGTTTTTATTTTTAAAATTAAATAACTTCCAGTGAAAATGAATGGGTGAGTTTAGGTTTTGATGGCACCATAGTTTTCCCAGTAAAATGAGCCTTATTCCCATAATAGTGCTCAATAATTTTGCCTCATGGACTAACTCTGACCCCTGAACAGAGGCTGAGCTTCCCTGCCCATCAGTGAGAGTGGCAGCTTTGATGTTGTGTCAGGAAAATGAGGGTAAAACCCTGGATGACTTCAGAGCTCACGTACCTCCAGCCTTGCTGGGATTTATGAGTATGAGCTGGGAAGGTTTTGTGATTTTAATTTTATTTATTTAGTATAATCATTGTGCTTTGAACAGGAAAACAGACTGATCCTTGTCTTTTCTCTGTCCTGCCTAAATCTCATCTGTAATAGCAGAACAGCCAAAGTTCCTTGCCTTGCTGGTGGAACAGACTGCTTAAGCACTAAGCCCTGGTAATCCAGTTTGTTTTCCTACCAGTAACTGTAATATGAAGATATGCACAGCTTGTGCTTGATGTAAGCACTGAGATCATGACAGTGCTCCAAAATCCTTTTATTTTAAGATTTATTTAGTTGATAAACTTTGCATGTTTGTCCTTCATTTGTCATTTCTAGCAGGGGATTTAGCCCAAAGGCAGCTTCCCATTCCTTCCTTCTGCCTGGAGATTCATTGGTTCAGGAGCCCTGGTGGTGTCACCTGCAGGTGGGAAAGTGAGAGGCTCTGAGAGATGGGACTTGTGGCTCTTTCTGTGACCTTGGGCAGCCTTAGCAGCTCTTCTCTCCTCCTCTCTCAGCTAGAAGTGAGGAGCACTCCTTTCCTGCCCTAATCCCAGTGTTTCCTCCTGCTCTTTGTCTAAGAGGCTCTGCTCTTTGCACTGGCAGTGTCCAGTCACTATTTTCATAACCATTCTTTACACTTGGATTAAGCATTCATTTTATTCAGTACGTGGCATTAATAATACCAAAATGCCATTTTATACAACATTTAAGATCAGAATTTCCTATTGGAAATCAATGAGAACATCTTCCTAAAAAACCAGCGACCTGAATGTCCCTTCTTATATAAGAAGTGTCTATATTTATCAATGCTGATTTCAGCTGCTGTGGTTACCTGGCTGTTCATGGCCTGCACAGAAACCTGAGATGTTTCTCACACACCCAGTTCCTGCCAGGAGGGGGTCACTTTTAGATTTCAGTTAATTCCTGTTTAGATTTAAAGCAGCAGCCTGCAGAGGGAAGGCTGCAGCCCCCAGTACCAGAATTATCTGGCAGCCCCTGCCTGGGACACTCTGTCACCCAGGACACTCTGTCACCCAGGAGGGGCTGTCCCTCCCCGGCCCCACTCAGCTCAAGGTGACAGCAGTTCCCTGTTCAGAACTCAACTTCATCTGTACCAGAGCTGGGTCAGGGAGAGAGCCTGGATTCCATTCCCAGCCCTGCTGCAAACGACACCTCAGTGTCCCTGGACAAATTTAGAGTCGGAGCAAGGATGGCAAGTGATCAATGCCACTGCAAGCAAGGCCCCTCTCTTTTCCCTGCAGTAAATCTGTGTACCTTGCACATGATACACAACATTTGCACTCTCAGATTGCAGAGGGACTGGGGCTCTGTTTGCTGAGTTGAACGTTTTATGTTTATCTGCATGTTTTTATCCACACATATGTATCTATCTATAAATCTATCTCCTGTACCTGGTTTAGTCTGGGGTGTAATCAGTAAAGAATTGCAGGGTAACCTCATCACCTGTAAACATTCTAGTGGGAAAATGTGCAGCACCAGCAGGAATTTAGATTAAAGATGTTAAAAAAAAAAGTTTCTTTTCATCAGAGGCTTTCTTCCTCATTAAACACAGAGTTTGCTCATAAACATTTGCCAAATAAAAAGGGAGAAATAGGTAAAAGCAAATACTCTGCAATTAAGTTCCCTTGAATTTCCTCAGAAGGTTCACCTTAGCTTAATTTAATATCCCCTCATACCCTGAGCCATCTGTTTGGCTGTGCAGGGTGGGTTTATCCTGCAGCCCTTCCTCACTCCCTGCAGCCTCCTTTGGAACACCAAGCTGTGATTCAGGTCCTACCTGAGTGAGCCTCACTGAAGGGCAGGGCTGGGGGATGTCAGACCAAGCTCAAATCTCTGTGAGATTTCCTTTTTTCTATTTTTTTTTTGCATGCCAGTGTAACATTCTCTGCCTTTCGATTGGTATTCCAACATTAGGTGTGGCTTAACAAAGATCAGTTTTTTATCAAAGTAAAATGTCAAAATCAATTCCTTGGAGGCTGCTTTGATGTTTCACTTCTTCAGTCCACACCAGGGGCAGAAGAAGTTGTTTGGGGAGTTCTTTAATATTCATAAGGTATTAGTTCACTGCTGTTTCAGATGTAGACTCCTGTAAGGTCCTCTGGGCAAGTAGATGGACTCGTTTGGCTTCAGTGATTTTTCACACATAACAAACTCCGGAGATAAGCAAGGGCTGCCCTTCAGCTGGGCAATTTTCAAAGTGCATTTATATTCATGAGTCTGGCAGTCCCTATTTCACAGCCCCTGGATGGTGTTTGGATTTACAAAAAGAGGGGACATTTCTGGAGCAGTTTTTGGCCTTGGTGCTGCTGTAAGTCACATTTCTGTGCCTGGCTTGCTGTGCTGGGTGCTGCTGCCTGCCTGGGAACACCCTGGAGCTCACCCTGCTGCAGCTTTACCCCTGTGGCTTTGCAGCACTGTGCCCATGGATGTGGAGATGCCTTTCTGGGCAGAACTGCAATGAGTGCAGGGCAACCCCCAGAACCTTCCCAAGCTGTAAAATCTGCCCTTGCAGCTGCTGTGCTTCAGATTTGTTGTATGGGAGAGAGTCTTTGAATTCTGAAGTTGCAAAAAAAAAAAAAAAGTCCCATGTGCTGGTGTTTTCAGTGATTGTGCTGAGCTCTTGTTCTAAAGAATGTGATTGTTCCCCAAACCCACCGTGCAGGGCTCCAAGGAGTCACTTCTGAGGGCCACAGGTGAAGAAATCACAACCTCACCAGGGAATTCAGTGTAACACACACATCCCCAGGCTGAGCACTTTCCACAATACTATTTTGGAATCCTTGACTGACTTGAAAAGAACTTGCTGCTTGTGTCATTTTATGTAAATTTGGCTCTGTCTGTCACTGCCTATTGTACGTAAAGGGGCTGGGAAATGCTATTTAAGAAATGCACGAGGCTCTTTCTGCTGAAATAACCACTGCACGCTTTCCATGACACAGGGATTGTTTCCATAATTGTAGCACAATTACCCACGAGTAGAAATCAGGGGATGATTCTTACAGCTGCCCTACAGATAGAATGGAAAAGTTGATGATTTAGAGGCAGAAGCCTTGTTCAGTTCTGCAGAATCAGAATATTGGGTTGGGACAGTGTCAGCTCAGCCAAAGGTGAAGGTGGCCAAGCCCCAGCAGAGGGGTTGGAATCCTCCAGGTGCTGCTTCCAGGGAGGGACTGCATCTTCTCCCAAAGGACAGGACCTTCAGGAAAGGTTCAGGGTGCAAAGATCACACAGAGAACCCTGTGGGCTGTGCTTTGTTGTGATCCAGGGGTTTAAAATCCTGCCACAGGAACCATTTCCCTACTTCACTCTGGTTTTCAAATTGTTATTAATAAAACATAGCACAGTCTATGTCTTGATGCAGAGAGATCTTAGTCCTGGTACAAGCTCTCCCATTTATTATTTATGCAAGCATTTAACAGCTCTGACATATTTTAACAGTAACACCAGGCAGTTGTTGGCAAACCAGAATTAGTAACAAAAATATGAGAAACTTCAAAAGGGGTTTTTTTCTACATGCATGTGATTGCGTGGGAATCATCCCTGGGTCACAAGAGGAATGATGGAGAATGTGTTGTTTCCTGAGATTTTCAACAGTTTTACCTCTTGCCTTCTATCTCCAAGTTAGAAGAGCCATTCAAGTTGGGTTATTTCATAGATCTGTGTGTGTGTATATATAGATACACATGGCTGCTAATTTAATTTATATATGCAGCAGGGGTTGGGTAAGAAGTGAAGAGTTTAATTGTGCTGCCTTATTAGAACTTCAGGAAAGCTGATTGCCTTTCCCTGCCTGCTCTCACTTCCTGGTGGATGGATGGATGTGCAGTGATCAACGCAGGGTCAAGGACTCCTCTNGATGGATGGATGGATGCTCCTGTGAGTGCTGAGGATTCTGCCTCCTTCCAGGGAGGATTGCCCAGGCTGCTGCTGCAGCTTCAGAGAGCTTTAACAGCAGCTTTCTAAAGCCAGGGAATAACCACTAGAGTGGCAAAAACTTCTCTGAGAAATGTCCCTGAGCAAAGCTGGGCGTGAACCAGAAAATCTGCCTGGGGAAGGTCACAGCTCCCAGGAATGTTGTCCAAAAGCAGGGAGGAAGGAGAGAGCTCCAGGCAGTCAGACCCAGGGAGATTTCCTCTTCCACCTCTGTGCCCTTTAAAACAACGACAAATCTCGTGTAATAATAAAAATAAACAGTAGGAGCCCAAGTCCCAGGAATAAAGGGAGGAAGTTCCATCAAGCATTCAGAGAAAAACCCATTGATCCTGCACCACTGAAGTGCAGGGAATTTTACGGTTGACTTTGAGGGAAGCAAAAACAAGTCTTTGAACTGAATTAGTTCTTGTTTTCATAGCACTGTGGAAAATATCTCCAGCTCATGTGAAAACAAGTCAGTATTATCTCCACTCCCAGGGCACTGAAGCTTGGAGAGTGTGAGCCTT
Source organism: Drymodes brunneopygia (assembly GCA_013400955.1). Taxonomy (NCBI): domain Eukaryota; kingdom Metazoa; phylum Chordata; class Aves; order Passeriformes; family Petroicidae; genus Drymodes; species Drymodes brunneopygia. Next base: position 62,935 of record VZTZ01047872.1, on the reverse strand, counting down.
TGGAAAATCCAGCAGGAAGTGAGTGACAGAGTTGGGAACCAAACCTAAATTTCTCCACCTTCAGCCCAGTGAAAGGACTTTCTAGAAACAAAGTGACTTTTTCTTGCGTTCTCCAAACGTGAGAATTCACATGATGAGCCTGCTTTTCCAGCTCCTTTCTGGTGGTGTAGGTTAAACACTCGAAGTAGGTCACAAAGGACTCGAGTGCTGAAGAACAAATTTTCCTCTGGTGACTTCTGGTGGCCTAGTTCTGGGGCAGCAAAGTCCGAGGAGACAGAACACTGCAAATCACACCAAACAAATGCTGGAGGCACTTTCAGGAGACAAGTCCAGGGAGAAATGCAAAGCAAAGTGAAAAGACACCACTGGTTCTTTAGGAACTTCCGGGTCTGAGCTGTTTTGGGGAGAAGAGCTGAGGGCAGCGGGGTCAGGAGGAGCTGGGCTGGGCCCCCTTTGGGGCTGGAGATCTGCAGAGGGCATCTGAACCACCCTGGAGTGCCTCTTCCCCACCCCTTCACCCCCGAAACTTGGAATTGCTGCAGACCATGGCTTAATCCAGGCCTTTAACTCATTATGTATTTGGATGAATATTTGATTAGGAATCACATTTAATTCTCCATCGAATGAAAAGGAACAAAGCCTTCAGCTGTTCAATGCTGCCTCTGGTCACCAGGAACAGATTTCAGGTGTTTCAAAGGTGCAGAGGCTGCCTGCCCTTGGAATGCCCTTCCTCGGTGCCTGCTCTGTGCAGGGAGAGAGAGAGGGGATGCATGCTCTTACATTTAAAGGTTTTATGGGACACGAAATAATTTTGCTGGTTAAAAGCTAAACTTTATAGTGTTTCTATTTTTAATTAAATATTAATTGCAGAAGATGGCTCTGGAATTGACTGTTCAGATCATTTAATCCATATAGATGACCTTTACGTTGAATTTATTCTCTCGTGCTCACACTGCCCTTCAACCCCATCTGAGGCTGACCTCATCTGCCAGGCTCTTCCACTCTTAATTAGAAAGATGCCGAGCTCGGGCTCCTCTTTAATGTTTATTAATGTTCCTGTGCTGAGGATCCTGCAGGAGCTGCTGATTGCTGCCATAAACTTTCCCTGGCAGTTCTTTGTGCACAAACAGCCAGGTTATTCCTGCACAGCTTTTGAGACTCGGGTGCTCTTCAAAGGGGCCAGGAAAGGGAGAACAGTTTCTCCTGAAGTTGGAAACCAAACCCACCTCCTTTGCTTCTTTAGTGGAACAGAAGCATTACTTGAAAAACCTTCTTTTTTTTTTTTTCCCTTTCCCAACCATCTTAATTCAGTTCTTTTGATGCTGATAAGCAGCTTTGTGCAGCATGAAATTTCCTTCCATGATTCTGAGTTGCCTGAGAATTCAGGTATAAAAATGAACCACTGGCCAGCAACAAACTGTGTGTCCATGTGCTCAGAGCTCTGAAAGGATCAGGCTCATCTGCAAAACTCTGATTTCTTCTGCGAGATGTGATTCTGCTTCTCCTGTCAAGGCATCACTCACAAGCACCAGGATGGTTAAAGACTGAGAAGTTAATTAAAATGGCAAGTGAAGGAGGGGAACGAGGAGTGTAAACCAGTCTGTTCTCTTTGCTGGTCTGTGGGACACCTGAGAGCAGAGCCTTGCACCAAGGGGAGGGTTCAGTTTGCACTTTAAATTCCTCAAGCTCCTTTGGCACAGCAGGCTCATGGTTTCTCCTGCTCTGCTGCTGATATGCACTGAATTACATGGCCTTTGGTGAAAATAGAGATAAAACCAAAAATATCCACCCACAGCCCCAAAGAGCTGCTTCAGAGCACCAAGGGGCTGTGACAGGAGCCCAGGAACACTCTGGCTCATGGAGAGAGTGAGAGGGTCTTAAGGACAGGGCTCGAGCTGCCAGAGTTTGGGTGGCAGAGCCTCTGCCAGGAGCCAGCACTGGCCTGGTGTAGATGCTCCCTGCAGATCCTTTGCCACACCCCTGGTCCAGAGAGCAGCAACCACTCCTGTGCCCAAAAATCCTGGTGCTTCTGATGCTGCTGTGTCTGGCCTCATTGCACAGAGCAGAGAAGGGAATGCAAAACAAGAGAAAAAATTTAAAGTTGTTCCTCCAAAATCTGCTCTTGCCCTCTGGGATGACAGCAACCACCTCCTGTGCTCTTTAGGATAACTGAGGCCTATCAGGATGTTGCTTCAGTTTGGGGATTTGACACATGGATCAAGGCCCTTAAGCCTGCTCCTGAGGATTTGGAGATTTCTGTAAAGCTCAAATGCACAAAGCAGCCTCTGAGCTGTGGCTGCTGGATGGATCAGTGGAACTGCATTTAACTTCTCCAGCAAAATCTGCCATGTTCCTTCTCCTGCATTCTCTCCTGGAGTTTCTATTTAATGTTTGATAATTCTGTTGCTGTGCTCACTGTTGTTTTCCAACAACAGCCCCTTAATGCAGGCAAAAAATCCCTAAGAAGAGAAAGCCATGAGCTCTTTAAGCACATTTCCTAGACCTCTCCTATCTCTGCCCTCCAGTCAGAGAAAGGCTTTTATAATTCAAATCTAGACATAAAACAGTCCTTCAGCTGGAAAGTGAGAAATGTCTGTGCTAAGAAGCACAGAGGGGCTGTGGCAGCAGCTGGTTCAAAGGGACCCCAGTTCCCTCCCACTTCCCTACCAGTTCCCCACCAGTTCTACCCCAGTTTCCCCAGTCTCCCGGATTCTCAGCTCTGGCAAGGTTTGGCCCTACACTCCTGGTGCTCAGGGGGTCCCTGGGTTTGCTTCCCCTCCAGCTGCTGATCCTGGTTCAGATAAAGCCCACAGGAATTCCCTCTCCCCTGAGCTCTGCCCATCCCACTCCCAGGCAGGCACGGCCAGGCCAAGCAGGAATTTGTCTGTCCTGGGCACAGCAATGGCCCTGCAGCACCTGGATCTCATGGATTTGGTGTCAACATGCTCTGGACATCAACACCTTCCCCTTTGGGACCTGCTGGAGTTTTTGGAGACCTCAACACCCTGGAATGTTTTTTCAGTGCAGAGGCACCTGCACGGTGCTCAGGAAAACTGGGAATGGTCATTTGCTGCTGCCTGTTCTTTCTTGGGGAACCAACATCGTGGCAGAGACCCTGAATTTACCATCAATTATGGCTTTGGGATGCCTGGAGTCCTGGAATGGGCTGGGTTAGTGAACCCATCCTGATCCCTCATTGGGCAGCTCAGCTCCCAAGGTCTGTCCCATCAGTGCTTTTTGCCAGGTGCCAGCTGGGATCTGCTCACAGCCTGGCTGAGGAGGATGTAAATGCCTGTTCTGCTCCCAGCACAGGCCAGCTATGGGGACCAGCTATGAGACAGCTATGAGCCCTGTCTGGGGACATGCAGCACATCAGGGCCCTGCCCTTTGTGCTCTCCAGGTAATTGGAAATCTTCCCCTTCCTACGTGCAGCTCTGAAGCAGCTCTGCACAATTATATTGATGACTTTATGAATAGATAAGAAAAGTAAATTTGATTATTTCTTAGCCATGTGTTGCTGTCTGTAATTGCACAGATTTGGACATTAATTAGTCAGATTGCTTCCTCAGAGCAGGGCTGGACAGGACAAGAACATTCACATAAAAAGTTAAATGTCCTCTCCTTATCAAACCCAAACCACACCTCTGGATCCTTGTATTTGTCTCCTGAAAGGTTGTAATTAGGTCCTGGATCTAAGCATTGCCATTAGGTCACACTTAATTTGTGTATTTGTGTTCTGCATTCCCTCCGTTCTTGTACCTCGCTGTATTTTTGGTGTATTTTTCTGCAAGTTGGTTTTGTGCAGCAGGAAGAGAGATCCTGGCAGTGAAACTTGTCTGAAATCCATATGTGCAGTTTGCACCTTTACTCAGCTCCTACACCTGGAATGATTTTCACAGGCAGATGAGTTTTGAACACAGGTGCTTCACAAACAGCTACTCCAGACCAAGGCGTGCGTTACACAAATCGAATTTTAAAATTAAATTTCCGATGTCTAGAGAAAAAGATTGCAGGGAGCTAAAAAAAGCCCAGAATCTGCTGGTGAATATGAATATACCAGCAAGTCACACTTCAATAAGCTTCAGAGCTGGAGAAGCAGTCCTTGGAAGAAATGCTATGTTTTAACCTCTGCCGGCAGGGCTGAGCTCTGCCTGCACAGGCAGCCCCCGGAGTCCTCATTCTGCTCCCTTTGGCTCCCTGGCTGGATCATTTTCCTTCTGCAAAGCACTGCTGGGCTGCCTGACTGAGTATTTCCAACCACCTAAATCTTGGGGCAATTATTTTAATAAATATGAACTGTGGGACTCCTGCCTGGGTGTGGAATAGGAGTCTGATCTATAATACAGATGGAGAGCAGTGCAGCTGCACTGTGTTAATTAAGTATACACCAAACATATGGCAATACACCTCCAGACCAACAGGCTCAGAGCTCTCTTGGATGCAATTAGCTCTTGTGCATGCATAAAGAATCAGCCATGAACTCCAAAAATGCACAAGTCCTGACCTCTGACTGATGGAATCCCTGGTGCTAAACTACTGCAGTTCCGTGGCAGAAGTGGTTTCCTTGTCACTGAAATGCTGCTGAGTTTGGGGTGTCCAAAAGAAACAAAAATACCCTATTTCCTTCTGTTTCTGCTCTTCTTTGGTGCACAGTTCCTACATTGGAGCTTTGCCTCTGAGGAACCAGACGAGTGGCTCAGGGAAAGAAACACAGCCCCAGAGGGAATGATCTTCCATTGCCCTGCAGTTTGTGCAGCTCTTTTTGCAGGTTTAAAACAGATGAAAAACTGATGTCCAATATTCCTGCCTGATAGAGACACTCCATCCCTGCCATGAAGTTGCACCAAGATGCACAAGGTTCACAACAACAAAATTTTCAGCCAAACAATAAATAATGCCGAAAATAACAGTAGTAGGGCCCATAATATTCCATCATTGAGTGTTATTTGTGCAAGAGCAGTGCTGGGTGCTCAGGGATCCAGGAGATGGACAAGGAGCACAACCACAGGTGAGGAGAAGCTCCCTCTGCCCATGTAGCAAACCCCCCTGACACTGATGGCACCTGGATTTCACTCAGACAAAGCCACAGATGCTGCCTCAGCCACAGCACGAGTGAAATACAGCAGGAGATACAGCAAGAGCAGCAAGGAGCAGCTCCAGGACAGCTGGAACCAGTTTCCCAGAGATGTTTTTTTCCTGATTCCCGAGGAAATCCTGCCAGGCTGCTCCTGGGTGTGCAGCAGCCACGGGCACTGCTCCCTCCTCTTGCTCATGGCAATTCCAAAGACGCGAGGCTTCTGATAAAATGGGCTTTTGCTTGATATGGCTTGAAGAGTGGGGGAACTTCACTCCTGATTGTAACTTGGTGGGGGTTGTTATTTATTATTTGAACTCAAGCGGAGCTGAGCTGTGCATTTTGCTGGAGCTGGCTGTGCATTTTGCCTCCCAAGAGGGAGATTAGAGGACAGTGAAGTTTGCCTGAGTGCAGCCCGTGTGAGCACTGCTCACCTGGAGACACAGAACGAGATTCAGATGAGCTCCTTGAGATAAAACCGGGCTCAGCTCTGCCTGGTTTCTCCTGCAGTAGAGATGGATATCAACTCTTAGGGCAGACACTTAACTCTGGCTTTTCTTATTCCCAGCCTGATGCAGCAGCCTATAATTAGTTTTCACACCTTGGCTATGTTTAACTCCCCTCTGTCTCATCTGTTAATCTGCTAACAAGCAGCAAATGTGTTTTCGAGTAGGCTCCAAATGGGAGGCCAAGACCTCATAGCTCACCTTCTGAGGGAGCTGCTCGGAGGGCACAGTTCTCAGATAATGTTCAAATATCTTGTATTCATGTAGTTTTTACAGTCTGGACAAAAATGAGATTGTGTATCTTAATATTAATGCAGGAAGTTGTAAATGGGCTAAAAGCTAATAGCATAAAATACTCTCTAATTTCCTTTTGGTGAAGGGAAATGATTTAATGTGAGTAAAGGTACCAATTTGACAGCCTGGCAGCACCTTCCATGAGTTGAGCAAACCGAGCAGTTTCTGTTCTATCAATGTTGTGGCAGTTTGGGCGGGGCTGTTCCAAAAGAGACCTTGAGTGGGTATTTGGGGAGTGGGGGCAGATGGATCTCCTAGAATTCAGATTAGTGCAGGAGTTACACTCTCCTAAATCCAGGTGTAGGAGATGGGAGACTGAACATGGACACTGGATTTTAGTCCCTCCTCGGTGACTTCGGGGTGAGGGGAACTTCTCCCTCCCTCCTCTCAGCCACCCCCTCCAGTGCAGGAGCTGTGCTGGGAGCCTCCTTCCCTCTCTAAATCTCCCCAGACAAGAAGTCCTGAGACCAATGAGTCTCCAAATAGCTTTTGCTTCACCCAACAGCCTCAGACTGGCAGCAATGCAAAGGTCTTGGTTCTGTAGCACATAAAAATAATGAGGTCCTGTTTGCTGCAGGAACTGAGCAGCCACAAACTCATAAATGTGTATTGAAAAAGAATTAAAACCTCTATAAACAACTCTCGTAGGTCTGTGCTAGAGTCCAGACAGGTGCCTGGGTGAATTTCTGGAAGAATTTCTTTCTGGAAAGGGTGTCAGGCACTGGAACTGCCCAGGCAGGTGTGGAGTCCCCATCCCTGGAGGTGTCCAAGGAACACCTGGACGTGGCATTCAGAGCTCTGGGCTGGGCTGGGGACAAGGTGGGGGTGGGTCACAGGCTGGACTTGATGATCCTGGAGGGATTTTCCCACCCAGTGATCCTGGGATTCTGTACAGTGAGAGTGTTTTGAAATTGCATTGCCTGGCTCTGGTCAAACCAGCCAGTGCCAGCGTATTTATCTCACTCATATATTTTGACTTCATAGGTCAGATCTCCTTTGTCTGGACATAAATGAAGAACAGCTCCTTTTAAATTTCTTCCCCCCCTACATTTGTGCTCACTGTTACAGCAGCCATTGCCTCTGTGTTGCTGTGTCTGGAATATCAAATTTGGTGCTGATCTAAAGGCAGCCAGAGCAGGGGGTGACCTCTGTCATGTTCGTGTCCCCACGACTGCCATTCACAGGCTCACACGGGCGTGTGCTGCTCATCCCAACCAGAAACTGCTCCTGTGCGTCAGCCTGACTTTTATTCATTTGTTCCTTTATTTATCTATCCATCATTCCCTCCAATTGTTTGCATAAGAATGGAGATTAAAACTTCTGCAATAATAGCTGGAGCTGGAATTGGACTCTAAGCCTGCCGGGCCCTGGGCTGATTGGAGTTGTCAGAGGCTGCTGCAGAGGACTCCCCTCGTTAGGGGGATGATGTCCTGCCCCTCTCCCGGCCCCGCTGCCCCCGCAGATTAAGGGAAGATTGTTCTTTCATTTTCATATTCTGCAGCTCTCATTCGCCCAAGTAAATAAATTGAAGCTGCCTGTGCCATTTGTCCTAAGTCTCTTTTCCAAAGAGCTTAGGACAAATTGATTATTGACCTTTTTTATTTTCCATTGTTAATCCTCCTCCTTCCTTCAGTGGTCTGTTCATTTACTAATCCCAGCTGTCGTGTGCGTAGATGTCGAGAGATGGAAATCTAATCTCAATGCGGTTTTCATTCTCTGTCTAATGTACTTAGAGAGATTCACGGGATTGCAGCTTTTTTTAGGGGGTTGGTAGGGAAGCAGATGCCCAAATGACCAGTGTTACCTGGCCTAGGGAAGGGAATCCAGACATCCATGGATTTGGCTTGGCTTTATTCAAATGCATGCTGGTTTTTATAGTTATAAATTGCACTCTTATCCATCCTGATAATTTCACTGAGACAGAAGTGGTCTGTTAAGAGGTTTGGAGCCTTTCCCAACCAACGAGCTTCTTTAAATAGGACATGGGCTGAGCCAGAGTCAGAGCTCCTCCACAGAGCAGAGCAGGACCTCATGCCTCAGCTGCACCAGGGGAAGTTTCAATTGGATATCAAGGAAAATTTCCTCCCAGAAGGAGTTGTCAAGCATGGGAACAGTCTGCTCTGGGCAGTGGTGGGGTCACCATCCCTGGAAGTGCTCAAAAAACACGTGGACGTGGCACTTGAGGACACTGTTTAGTGGTGACACAGTTTAGTGGTGGCCATGGTGGTGGCACTGGGTTGACGGTTGGACTGGGTGACCTTAAAGGTCTTTTCCAACCCAACCAATTCCATGATTCCCTGATTGCCAACAGCAGGAGGCAAAGCTGGAGGGATGCAGCATCTCGTGAGCCACTGGTGGGCAGAGCTGGAGGAGCTGCAGAGGCACATCCCCGAGCAGGGGCTGGGAGAGGTGGGGAGGATTGACAAGTTTAACGTCACAGGCGTGTTCCCAAATGAATCTGTTGTGATAGGTATTAGTCATAAGTATAAACTGCAGGGAGATTTGCATTTTATTCTCTTTATCCTACTTCAATCCCGCACAGCCCCTTCTGCCCACCCTAATTTGGCATATTTAAGGGGATTTGCTGCATTTTTTAGTAATTAAAGGTCCCGGAGAACAACGAGTTCCTTTAAAGGCAATGACGTGTGTGTGCACTCGGGCCTGGTTGTGCACAGCTCCTTGTGCCTGCACACTCACACAATCATGGACTCTTTAGGGCTGGAAAAGTGCTCTAAAATCATGAAATCCAGCCATTAACCCAGCACTGCCCTGTGCACCCCCAAACCCTGTGCAATAACACAGCACTGCCCCGTTCACCCCCAAACCCTGTCCATTAACCCAGCAGTGTCCTGTGCACCCCCAAACCCTGTCCATTAACCCAGCACTGCCC
>VZTZ01047872.1:27907-53700 GCA_013400955.1 Drymodes brunneopygia | reverse complement strand
CCCCCAAACCCTGTCCATTAACCCAGCACTGCCCCGTTCACCCCCAAACCCTGTCCCCAAGTGCCACAGCCACACAAAGTGCTGGTGGTCCCTGCTTTGTGCTCATTCCCATTGGGAATACACACTTTGGTTTTGTGTATCTCCTCTGCTCCCCTCTGGATGATTTTGGGGGTTTCCAGCTCCTGGCTGAGCGCCCACCTCCATTGCAGCCCTGCAGAGCTGCTTATACATCTGAAACACAGCAGGACTTCCACACCAAGAGTCTGAATTTATCTGCTCTCTGTCATATGCTGCTCTCATTGTGTTTTATGACCTTTAATTAATTAAGCTTCATAAAATTCTAATCATGCTGGAATTATTAATCCTGTTTTAAATTAACTGGCCAAAGAGAGGTGAAGTGTCTTAGCAGGCTGTGGGTACCTGATTTGAACCCTGACGTTCTGCTGCCTCCAGCCTTGCTGCAACCCAGCAGGAAAATTCCCTTCCCACGGGACTTCAGGTGAAGCCTTTGGCTCTAAAGCTCCTGCTGAATTCTTCCTATTGCACATGGATGCAGCTCCTTTGACCCTACACAAACCATGTCTTACCCTGGGACCCAACCTGAGCTCTTGCTTTGGAAACAGTTTCAGTAAAGCAGAAGTGAGAATTCCCTCTCCTCCTGGCTGCCAAAAACTTTCATGACTGCTTAATTCCTTTGACACAAGTGCAGAAGGCAGTCCTATTTTATCAGTCTTAGCCTGGGATTTCTTGGCTTGAACTGACTTGTAATTTTTCTTTGGAAGGAAAGTTTGAGAGTGGTTATTTAAAGCTCTGCTGCACCTCCCTTGCGAGGTGAACCAAATCTCTGTCCTTCCAGGAGGGAGCAGTGCTGATGAGAATGTGAGTCCTGGCTACGTCTCACTGAGTCTGCAGCCAGGCAGGAGTGGGGATTACTTGAAGATGTTGAGAATACTGTATTTCTGTCTGTGTGTGTGTTTTCATAATCTTCTAATCTTTATGATGCTTGCAATTTGATTTTGCCATGAAGGGCACACACAGAGGCAGCAGTACCTGTGACCACGGGTGGTTGTAGAAAAGCTGTTTCACAGCCAGAGAGGTGGATTGTATAAAATTAATCTCACACAGCACAGAATCACAGAATGGTTTGTGTTGGAAGGGACCTTAAATTCCTCTAGTTCCAACCCTCTGCCTGGGCAGGGACGCCACTCACAGATCACATTGCTCAGGGCCTCACTCAACCTGGCCTTGAACATTTTTATCTTAATTAAACAAAGAAGAAACCCCCCAAAATACAAAGCAGACATTCACACATCAGCCCCTGAGCCTGTGTGAGCTGAGGAGGTGCTGGCTCTCCCCAGCAGCAGAGGCTCAGAGAGCTGAGCTTGGAGGGCTGCAGGGACACCCCGGGCAGGGGCTGGAGCCCAGACCCAGGAATGGTCTCACCAGGCAATTCTGGGGCTGGGGGGCTGTGACAGCCCCAGCTCCTCCCCTCCCGTGCCTGGCAAGCAGCACAAAGTGCTGACATGACAGAGACTGACACGGGAGTTGGGTGTTGCCACTTCATGCAGGGATTTACTGAGAGATGTGAAGTGTTTTGGGTTCTCTCCAACTCCCTCCTTCCTCCATTCATTGTCTGTGCAATGAGAGTCACCAGTGTCTGTCAGTGCTCTTAGCTCAGGGAAAAACATCTCCACAGTTCTGCCATAAATAGAGTTTTCCTTGCCTTTCCTGGGCTGAGCAGAATTTCTGTGCTTGGGGTGGCTCTGATGCTCTCAAAATGCACAGAGTGTCCTGACAAGGGCTCCTGTGGGCTCGTGTCACCTCGGGAAATGCTCCGTGCCACAGGGGCTGCTGGCCCAGCACCCCTTCCCTGGGCTGGCCCTGGACATTCCTGTCCCACAGGGCTGGGAGCGGGGTCTGCTCCATGCTGGTTGTGGGATTAAAGGGATATTATGAGTAAGGAGCTCTATCGAGCTCTTTAGTGCTATTTCTGTGCCCAAACTCCTGAAGTGGAGTGAAATGGGTCATAAAAGGCTCCAGAAACCAAATATTTGCTGGGTTTTGTAGCTGTTGAAAGGAGTTGAAATGACCTGACGTGGGTGCAGGAGGTGCCAGGTGCAGATGAGGACACACAAATTGCTGGTCCTGTGATGTAGTGGGGGATGGGATGGGATGGGATAATGGGATGGGATGGGATGGGATGGGATGGGATGGGATGGGATAATGGCATGGCATGGCATGGCATGGCATGGCATGGGGCAGCAGGGTGGCTCCAGGCTCTGGGGGCAGCCCTGGTACATTCTGTGCTCTCTGGAGGACTGGGCAGGGTTTGCAGCCTGGGGAACCAAGGCTGAGCACGTTGGTTTCTCTCTCTGTTCCTCCATGTCTCTCCTTGAGCCATGGCAGGAGGAGTCTCCTGCCCACCCCCCTGACCCACACCCCCAGCAGCAGAACTGGTACTTGAGAGCAGAGAAGATGAAACATTTCATTATTTATTTCCCTGTGGTGATCTCTGTACGCTCGAGTCAGGGGATCTGATTACATTTACATTAGCATCTTAATAATTCATCACATTATCCAGACTCTTCAATCCAGATGCAGGAGGTGTTAGCAGTAAAAATACTCTTCATCTGTATTTATTTCTGTACATGCTTTAAACATTTTTCTTTTTCTTACTGCCTCAGGCTTGCTCAGGATTCTTGTCACTGTCCCCAGGTATCTGCAGTGTAAGGAACTAGAACTGTTCCATGTTCCATGGCATTTTAAATGAAGTTTGCATTTATTGGCTATTTAGGAGGCATTTCTGCTGTGGCAGGGGTGGAATGAGATGAGCTTTAAGGTCCCTTCCAACCCAAACCATCGTATGATCCTGGATGTAAGTTTGTATAAATCCATACAGACACAAATACATACATACATATATAAATATAGATGAATGTATATTGCTTAGGCATCTTTAGACACCCACAGATTGGGATTTTGTTCAGCAGAAAGCTGCACAGAGTGGAAATGGGAGGCTCTCAGCTAAATGATGTCACTGATTTTGGATCACAGTGAACCCAGGGACTGACTAAATTGGAAATTTTTGAGAAGATCTGGCAAGATCATACTGGATAACTTCAGATTTGATTTGAAAAAGGAAGATTAACATCCTGATCAAAAGGAATAATTGTTACAATATTTCACATTGTACTGAAGCTTACTGCTGAAATCCTCTGTTTGACACTGGTGAATATTCTGCTATTTTATCATTTGCTGACTTGCATAGGAAATGGAGAATTCTGTCAGGAATGAAAAGTAACAGTGCTTTTCATTTTAAATTAAAAAAAAAATAAATATCAGCAGACATTTCTCAGGCTACCTGGGCTCTGCTCTAATGAGGCTTTGCTGGAGCCCAGTGGAGCAGGACCTGGCACAGGTTGTTACCCAGCACGTCACAGAAACATCACTGCTCCCCCTGAATGCCCTGACCTTCCTCGTGACTGAGATTTATCTGTTGCTTGATAGAAAATGTCCCAAATTCTACAGCAAAGGAGGAAAAGTGTGCTAAAGTGAAGGAAATTGCTGACAAAGTGGGTCATTAATAGGACTACCAGGCCTTTGTGCAGAGGTGCTTGGGATAAATTGTCACTCTCAAGTTTGTAATTTCCTGGGTTTTGTCATTTTAAAGCAAATTCTGAACCTGGGTGATTTTGTTTGTGAAACGTTCAGTTGGGTTTAATTGTCTGCTTTTCTTTTATAAATCTGATCTGATAATGGAAGGTTTAGAGGCAAAGTCATTTTGTTGCAATAGATTTTTCTCCATCTTTTCCCATTGTGTTTTGGATCCAACGGGAGGGGGATTGGACTGAGTCACAGTGAGGGTGTAGGGAGCTGGGAAGGGAATGTTCTGCTCTGACTCTGGCTCAGGGCAAGATCCTGATCAGAAAAAGTCCCCCCATGCACTCTCCAAGTCCATCTCTAATTGCTACAAGTGGCACAAGCAAAGAGAGCCAGTCCCACACAGGCAGGGACTGTTTGTGTCCCCAGCTCCCTCCTGGAATTCCTTCATGCTGCTCTCTCACGTGTGCACTGAATTCCTGTCAAATTCCTGTAAAATTCCTACGAAATTCATGTAAAATTCCCGTAAAACTCTCGTAAAATTCCTGTAAAATTCCTGTAAAACTCCCGTAAAATTCCTGTAAAACTCCTGTAAAATTCCTGTAAAATTCCTGTAAAACTCCTGTAAAATTCCTGTAAAATTCACATAAAATTCCTGTAAAATCCAAACCACTCTCCTGTTGGCCACAGGTGCCACCCTGAACATCAGCCCTGGCACTATGGGAAAGGTGGCACAGAGGAACCCGCAGAGTCCAGGGTCCCTCTCTGCTGCCTTTGCTGTCCAGCACAAACCCAGAGCTCCGGGCTGGCAGCATGTGCACAAATGTGTCTGAGTTTATCTCCCTTGACAGAATTGATTAAAAATAGCCTTTCTTTCTCAGCCATCATAATGGGCTTTTTCTTTTTTTCAGAATTGTCTTGATAAGGACACAGTGAGTTTGTAATGGAAAAGTTATTTGGGAAAATAAATGAGGTTGCTAATCTTTTCCTTTTCCCTTCAGCACACGTGCTCCCACATCAATGCATAAGTAACTATTAATTTAATACCTGTTCTCTTTGAACCATTATTTTACTTTTCTCCTCATTTTAATCCCCATTGGATAGTAATTCTCATTTCTGGGAGCTGTGAGGTCTCAGAGAAATCTGATGCTCCAAAGTGTGCTTGGGATGCTCAAGTTTCTGCTTATTGTCCTTCCCCAGCTCACCTCTCCCTGTGAGCCTGTGGCTGTTTCTGCACAAGCTTTAGCAGCGTCCAACCCTTTGCAGCAGCGTGTTCATGCTGTTTGCATGGCTGTAATTCTAATTATCTCCAGGCTATTTTCCTCCACGTAGGTTTGTTAGCAAGTGCTCAGTCCTGCTGCAGGAAATGGCTCTCTTAATACCTGGAGTGTGTCTCAAAAATGGTTCTGACATCAGATGTCTTTAAATTACAACTCTTAATCTTTATAATAACAGTTCATTTTCTTAATTAGAAAATGATAACCACAGTGCTCTAACGAGAATGGCAGGGCTCTCAAGCAGTTCAGTGTTTCAGACCCTGCAGAAAGGCGAGGAGGCTGCACCTGCCCAGGCTGGCCCAGCCTGGCTTTGCTCCCTTGTGCCCTCGCCCATGAACCTGTGATGCCCAGGAAGGAATTCTGGGCTGGAGCTGGTCTGGGTGGAAGCTGGAGAGCTGTTCCTACCCTTGGGGTGCTGAGGGTTACCTGGGCTGGAGCTCGGGGTTCAGGCTCACCTGAGCTCCAGCACCACTGAAAGTTTTCCTGTCGCAGAGCCCCGGCCCCTCCAGCCAGGTGTCGAGAAAGGGAAATGGCTCCTGTGGGGCTCTGTGCTTCCCTTCCCCTCCCTAAGCAGAACTCCTGGGGCCAGGGGAGGTTTTCACTTTGTCCTGGGTGTGACAGGGCCAGGAGGAGCCCTGAGGTTTTGTGTAAAGGGAGGGGATGAGGAGTGCCAGGAGCTCCCAGGTGTTCCTGGAGTCACAGAGCCCTGAGCACTCTGCCAGCCCCTCCCTGCCTTCCCTCCCCAGGAGAAAAGGAATGGCAAAGTCCCTGCTCCTTCCATTCCCACAGCTGGTGATTTTCTGTGCAGCTCTTTCCCAAGATGTGATGTTACAAATCCCACCTTCTGCTTTTTCAAATAAATCCCATTTTTACCTCGAAGGAAAGCCATTTGAAACGCACTTAGCAACCATCAGAGTCTATTTTTAGCTCCTATCAGGGTGTAATGTACAAAATGTAATAATCTCATGCTTGAAGCTTTTCCCCTTCTTCCCAGAGATGTGAAATTGCTGCCATTGAATGGGAGTGGGAGAAGCTGCTCCGAGCTTTGCCCAGTCCTGGCTGTGTGTCCCCATCCCACACTGTCCATGACCCCCTCTGGCACTTTGGTTATTCCTGGGCAGGCCCAGCCATGGGGAATGTGCTGAACAAGGCAAACCAAGTGGAAGATTTTAGATCCCTCTCTGACAACAAACTCTGTGGTCAAGGGTGTTTGTAGGACAGGGAGGCAAAGAGAGGCTGGAAAGGGAATGAAGAAACACCTCCATGACTTCAGGAAAGGTGGGGGACAATTCCTCCTCACCCAGTGGACCTGGAAAACTGGGCTGCAGGTGTTACCCTTGCTCCTAAAATACACTGTCCATTTTCCAGGGGCACTGCCCTCCCTCAGATCAGGGAGTGGGGCCCTTGCTGGAGCTGTGAGGTCTGGGGAGCTCTCAGGTGTGTGGGGAGCTGTGTCTGCCATGGATCTGTCTGTGCTCCCTGCAGCAAAGCAGGAAGGAGGATCTTGGGGCTGCAGAACTGGGCTGGGACACCAGTGTCCCCAAATTACTGCTGTGGAATTCTGTGTGAGACCTCGGCCAAGTCATTAACCTCCATGTGATTCAGTTCATCACTTCCAGCTCGTATTTCCATCCCTTTTCCCAGCTCTCTGACAAGGCTGTAATAAAGACAGAGTTTGTCTGTCCCAGCATTTCTCTGCTGCAGGGCCCTGCCCTGGGGGAAACTCCCGAGGTTTGGGACAGCACCCAGCCTTCCCCTCCAATATTCACTATTGCCTTATGCAGATGAGTCTTTCAGGACCAGATTGTTGTGAAGTCTGAAAGGCCTGGAAGGGTGGTGAGGCCCTGGCACAGGGTGCCCAGAGCAGCTGAAGATCCCTGGCAGTGCCCAAGGCCAGGCTGGACACTGGGGCTTGGAGCAGCCTGGGACAGTGGAAGGTGTCCCTGCCTATGGCAGGGATGAGATTGGCCTTGAGGCCCTTCCAACCAAACTATCGTGGGATTCCACGACTGAGGGATACTGGAGAGAGGAGAAGCCCCGAGAGGGATGAGAGTTCTGTGCCCTGTGTTTCCTGACTCTGCTCGTTGGAGTTTTGAATGGCAGAAGTGATGGGGCTCCCGTTGCTCCTTTCCAGAGATCGAGTGACCTCCTGTGCCAGATCAGAAATAGATTTTAAATAATTCATTGAATAAAGTCTAGGATTTTTGTAAATGTCTGTCTGATTCTCCTTGCTCTTTATTATTACTGGCTTTCCTACCTACCCATAGAGCACAGAGCCTCATCCCTCTTGTCATCACATCTCCACTGCCTCCTTCCACTCACACATCATTCCATTGCTTTGAACATCAGCTGAATTTTTCTTTTTTTTCTCTTGAACGAGGAAATTGTTTTGCCTAATAATACAGCTTTGATTTCCCTATTGGAGTGTGCTTTGCTCTGATGAGAGAGGACACAGCCACTAACTTCCCCCCATCAGAAGGCAGCAGGTTAAAGCAAATTGCAGGGTCCTGTAAACAGCCCGGATCAGCCCTGCTCTCATCTGGATCCACGCAATTACTGAGCACAATTCAGCCTCTGCAGCTTAAAGACGTGCACGTCTAATCCTGGGCATTTGGGAGAATAAAAACCTGCCTGGGGCTCCAGGGCTCATGGCAGGCAGGGAGATGCAGGGCAGCAAACAGGCCACAGTTCTGAAACTGGATGGGAGCAAAGCACAGGGAATTTGTTCATTTTCCTAATTCTGAGCACTCTGGCTTACTCCTGTAACCAAAAGGAATGAGTTTGTGCTGGAACAGAACAGAATTTACATTTCCTTGCACAGACACATTCCTGTCTCATTTGATAGTCTGAAATGACATCAGGAGGAATGTTATTGAATCAGGGAGAAAGGAAAGAAGGAAGGAATGAGCAGGCATCTGATGAACTCCTGGATCTCACTGGGTGACATTGGAGGTGCCCTGGGAAGCTGCTTGGGGGAATGGGGCTCACCTGGGGCTCACCTGGGGCTCACATGGAGCTCACATGGAGCTCATCTGGGGCCCACATGGGGCTCACCTGGAGCTCACCTGGGGCTCACCTGGAGCTCACATGGAGCTCACCTGGAGCTCACACGGGGCTCACCTGGAGCTCACACGGGGCTCACCTGGAGCTCACATGGAGCTCACATGGAGCTCACCTGGGGCTCACCTGAGGCTCACATGGAGCTCACCTGGGGCTCACATGGGGCCCACATGGAGCTCACCTGGGGCTCACCTGAGGCTCACATGGGGCTCACCTGAGGCTCACATGGAGCTCACCTGAGGCTCACCTGGAGCTCACCTGGAGATCACCTGGGGCTCGTGTCCCCTCCCTGCAAGGTTTGAACACCTGAGCCCCAGACTGGCTCTGTGTGAGCACTCCTGCCTCAGGGAGATGCAGGACTAGAACTCTTTCTGTCTTTTTTTTAAAACTGGTACAAACTTGATGTGATTTCTTTCCATCACAGCTCTGCTGTGTCTCACTTGTAAGGAGGTGAGGCTGGATTTATCCCAGGCTAAGCAGGAGTAAAATGCTCCTCCCCTCATCCCCAAAACCTTGTGTGAGCTGCAGTTTCCTCCCCTGGATGAACAGTTACTCTGGGATGCTGTGGTGAATGTGCAGGCCATAAGTAGTTACTTTTCCCTTTCATGTAGAGATTTAACCCAAAGAGGTGCGTGCTTGATTAACAGTGAAGTCCTGGTAGTGTTGCTGCCAGAATGTTTCTTCTTCTGTGGCCTCAAAAGACTTGGATTTTCTTTTGACAATTCTATTTCTTTTGTAATAAAACCCCACAGGTTCTGTGTGGATTACAGCAGTCCTGGTGGGTGTGTGTACACAGGGCAGAAAGGAGCTGGAGTCAAACCCAGAGCCCTTTAAGTAACAAAATAAAAACACAAACAGAGAAGTGGAATTGCACTGGAGCTCGTTTCAGCCTCCCTGAAATTCCCATTGTGCAGGCGTCTGAATGCTGTAGTTACTGTGGCACATCTCATTTTCCTGATTCCCTGGTGGATGTTTCCCTGAGAATTTGGTACAGATGCTGAACAATAAAGCCTGGTGCAAATTGCTTTCCAACTGCTGGGTAATTACAGCAGGTTTTATGCTAAATGTAAAGAATGTACTGCTATTTTTTAATAAAGGGAACATCTTTTCTTATCTGATGCTCTAACACCAGCTCATTTGTCTCACTTTCCAGCTGAAGGGCAGCTTCCAGTGGCTCTCACCAGCCAGAGCTGCTGGCATGGCAGCTTTTCCACATCCTTCCCCAGAACCTGCCTGTTCCAGTGATCAGCTGCAAGTTCAGACCCTGTGTGTATTCAGTAAGTAACTTTAAATATTTAATATGACTCCACGGAGGCCAGGGAGCATGTTTCTATCTGTACTTGTTACCAAACCAGACAGAAGATTTGGTTCCAGCAGGCTCCAAGGATTAGCTCCACATTTTGTCACATTTGTCAGTGTTTACTAACGACCAGTGACATTATCATCTCTCATACACCAGCCTGAGTAAACATCAAGCTCCTCATCCCTTCTTGGAGGGAGTTTTCCCTCTCTGCCTCTGCACACAGCTGAGCATCTCGAGCTGCAGGAGGAGTGTCACTGATTGCAAAGCAGATGTGTGGGATGGGTGGGATTCATTCTGTGGGGAGAGACCATCAGCAGAGTGGGGTTTGGGCAGCCTGATTCTCTGAACACTGAGCATTCCAGTGTGCACAGTGGGGTTTGGGGAGCCTGATTCTCTGAACACTGAGCATTCCAGTGTGCACAGTGGGGTTTGGGGAGCCTGATTCTCTGAACGGAGCATTCCAGTGTGCACAGTGGGGTTTGGGCAGCCTGATTCTCTGAACTGAGCATTCCAGTGTGCACAGTGGGGTTTGGGGAGCCTGATTCTCTGAGCACTGAGCATTCCAGTGTGCACAGTGGGGTTTGGGGAGCCTGATTCTCTGAACACTGAGCATTCCAGTGTGCACAGTGGGGTTTGGGGAGCCTGATTCTCTGAGCACTGAGCATTCCAGTGTGCACAGTGTGTTGTGCTGTCCCAGGGGCTCTGAGCCACGGGCAGTGTGGTGCCCCTGTCCTGCCCCAGCCTGGCTCTGCTCACAGACCCCAGGCCGTGTTCAAGTTCTGCTGTTCTGGTGTCAGTCATTAGAACCTAAAAACTGATGTAAGCCCCCCCAGGGAGCAAGTGCATGAGAGGGGATGGGAGTAACGTGTTGATTAAACACAGAACTGGAGAGAGTGAAGTTACTGCCTTTTAGACCCTGAACTGGTGGGAAAGAAAGGGACACAAAATCAGCCCAAACACGCAGCAATTTGCATTTCTAAACTGCATGTGAATCCAGAAATCCTAATGCAAAGATGTTTCTGTGCAATTATTTTAATAATAATATTTTAATTGTATAATTGTATAAATAATAATATTTTAATTGTAATTAATATCTTGTGTGACAGTGGTGAAAGGCTGGGGGATGTTTCCTGAGCTGCCCAGTACTTGGTGGTGGTGTTTTTAGTCACCTGCTGCAAGCACCTTTCCAGTGGCTGCCATTGAGAAGTGGGATGGTGTTTGGGATGGTGTTTGGGATTTGTTTAAGAGCTGCTCAGCTGTTCTCAGAAGGAGCTGTGTGCTGGTGGAGCTCACAGCAGCAGCAGCCCTTGGTGCCAGGATCTGCAATAAAAGCCTGTGCCGAGGGAAAATTGCTCTCAGGCCCTTGTGGATATTGTAGTGAGGTTTAAAATGAATCTCTGCTGTTGCTGTTTATGACCTTCTTTATCTATTTCCCATTAAGTTTTATATGGCTGATTGATGGGAGCGCAGGAACAAAGAGGTGCAGTGTGATCAGCACAGAGCTCTCAGCTCCTGTTAATCTGCACTCACACCCAGCAGCACCGAGCCCCTCACCAGGGAGGGAGCTCCTCCTGGGAGGTCCCTGGGAGGTCCCTGGGAGGTCCCTGCGGGTCCCTGTTCCCTGTCAGCAGAGCTCCCAGAGCCTGGCAATGCCGTCGCTGCTGTGACAAGTGGCCCTGGGAGGCAGCCAGAGCCCTGAGCTGCTCTGTGCTGGGGCTGGCAGAGGTGGCAGCTGAGATTAACCACAACCAGGAGAGATGGAATCAGACGAGGTGAGGTGGGCTGAGACAAGGGAGAGAGTCCTGCCCTGCCACCAGGTGACTTCACAGCCAAAGCAAATCCTCAGGAGACAACAGGAGCCCCATCCAGATCCACTCTGACTTCCAGCAGCACTGCTGAGTGGTTGAAATGTGCAATTTAACATATGGCTAATAAACTACTAATTAAAACAAATAGGAAACAGTCAACTAATCAAATCTCCTTGTTGCCATATGGCAAAATTCCCTGGCAGGCTCCGAGAGGAGTCACCCAGTCAGGGCTATCAGCAGGGCCCCAGTGACTCAGCAGGGATTAGGGTGAAGCAGGGAATTTGGGATGATTATTCATTAGCTGTCAAGCACAAAAATCTTCTCTTCTCTCTTGCTTTGGTTGCTGTGAGGCTTTTTTCCTCCTTTCCCCATTTTCCTCGTGTCCTTGGCAGGGTGAGGCTGGCAGGTGCCGGGTCCCAGCTCCCAGCCCCAGCTCCCAGTGGGAGGAGAAGGGTGAGGGCAGCAGAGAAAGCATTTGACACCTGCACTGGCAGCTGAGATGTTCTCCTGGACTGCAGCACCTTTCCAGGTGCTTCCTCCTGCACCCAGGCTGCTGGGGGAGCAGGGTTGAGATGGGTTTTGTAAATGCTTGCAGACATTGTGGAATCCCCATCTGTGGCAGTGCCCAAGGCCAGGTTGGATGAGGCTTGGAGCGCCCTGGGACAGTGGGAGATGTCCCTGCCCGGGGCTGGAGGTGGCACTGGATGGGCTTTAAGGTCCCTTCCAACCATTCTGTGGTTCCATGGAATCTGTGAGCACTCAGGGGGGAGCAGGGGATGCTCAGATCTGCTCCCTTGCTGCTGTCCCAGCAGGGTCACACACTGTGCAGGTGTGTCCCAGCAGTGTCACACACTGTGCAGGTGTGTCCCAGCAGGGTCACAGACTGTGCAGGTGTGTCCCAGCAGGGTCACACACTGTGCAGGTGTGTCCCAGCAGGGTCACAGACTGTGCAGGTGTGTTCCAGCAGGGTCACACACTGTGCAGGTGTGTCCCAGCAGGGTCACAGACTGTGCAGGTGTGTTCCAGCAGGGTCACAGATGTCCCCACAGGGTCACACTCAGAGCAGAGGATGGCACCAGGGCAGCACTGCCCAGAGGAGGAGCTGCCTGCTCCATGTTTAGGTTGAGAAATGCTGTGTGCTGATGCTCATGGCAGCACAGCAGCTGGGTGTGGGATCATTTAGAAGCAGGAAAAGGCCTTGGAATGATTCAGCAGGAATTTGCTGTGCTCCACACACGGCCTCGATGCCACGTGTGGCTGAGGGAGGGAGGGGACAGCAGCTGGGGAGCTGAGGGGGGTTCAGACTCTGCCCCTCCACATCTGAGCCGTTTCTGTCTGGACCACTGACAGCAGGGTCAGTCGTTGTGGTGACATGGTAAAAATGTCATTTTAGTATAAAGAGCAGAATTTAATGGCACTGGGGAAGCAGAGAGGAAGGCACCGATCCCTGATCTCAAATCTCTGATCCCTGATCTCTGATCTCTGATCTCTGATCCCTGATCTCTGATCTCTGATCCCTGATCCTTGATCCCTGATCCCTGATCCCTGATCCCTGATCTCTGATCCCTGATCCCTGATCCCTGATCTCTGATCTCTGATCCCTGATGCCTGATCTCTGATCTCTGATCTCTGATCCCTGATCTCTGATCCCTGATCTCTGATCTCTGATCCCTGATCTCTGATCTCTGATCTCTGATCTCTGATCCCTGATCTCACATCTCTGATCTCACATCTCTGATCTCTGATCTCTGATCTCTGATCCCTGATCCCTGATCCCTGATCCCTGATCTCTGATCCCTGGGACAGGGACAGGACACATGGAATGGCTGGGGCTGTGTCAGGGGAGTGTCAGGTTGGATATTTTGGAATATTCTTCCCCCAGAGGGTCCTGGGCACTGCCCAGGCTCCCCAGGGAATGGTCCTGGCCCCGATGCTGCCCGAGCTCCAGAAGCCCCCAGGGGTGCCCAGGGTGGGATTTTGGGGTGTCTGTGCAGGGCTCCCAGGGGTGCCCAGGGTGGGATTTTGGGGTGCCTCTGCAGGACCAAGGGCTGTGGATGGTCCCTGGGGTCCCTCCCAGCTCAGGACATTCCCTGATTCTGTGTTTTACACATGGAAGTGGTGATGGACTGTCCTACAGGGACAGAAGGTTGGTTAATTACTCTGCATCTTAGTCAATGATAGGAATTAGGAACAAAACAGGATGTTTGCCCTCTCTTTTATTAACTTACTCCAGCAGCAGTTGGGTGACTCACAACCCTCTCTGAGGCACAGAGATGCCCTGGTCACGTAGGCTCAGAGCTGGAGAGCCTTGAGCTCACACCCCTGCTTTGGCACTGGGGCTCATTTTCTGCATATTTGTACCCCAAAACTTTCATTTGGAACCATTAGCAACAGATGAGCTTTAAACTGGTGTGACAAGAGACAGGAGAGATAAGTAAATCCTCCCATGAGTCAGGAAAACTGTGTCCTCTTTTCTAAATTGTTGTGTTCCTATGGAGGGGATCTTTTATTGTCTCTTGAATTGGACTTTCTGGTTCTTAAATGGAATCATTGCTTATAAAGAAGCTGTAACTGGATTTTTTCAGACCTTTTGCCCTTGTCTTGGCTCAGCTCTAAGTCATGTCCCAGGGAATAAGAATGCAATGTAAAACTCAGTGTTACCAGAGCACAGCCCTGAGGTGTGGGCAGGGCCATTTTCTGTGGGCAGGTGAGGTCAGAGAGGCCCAAAACGTGGACTGTGGGAAGATTTCTGCACTCAGACTTCAGTTAGAAGTTTTATTTGGCTTCATTTTACAGACAGTCAGTAAGAGATAAAGCTTGCTATTCTTCATAAAGTGTCAGAATTATAACAAAATGTAACAAAAGTGACTTAAGTGCCACAGGGAGGTGCTGGGCTGGATCCATCAAGGCCCTCAGTGTCCAGGAAAGCAGTTAAGCACCTCCTTTCCCGTAAGCACAGCTTAAATCAGTGCTGATCTGCTGTGCTGCACCAGAAGCAGAGCTCAGGGCAGCTCAGGAGTCAGACTGGGGGAGTCATTCTTCATCTGCACCATGGGGCCCTTCCACTTCCAAATCCTCTCCTCCTGGGCTGGGAGGCTTTTGGAGCAGAGAATGTCTCTTGGAAATGATGGGAAAGATCCCTAAAAGCCTTGGATGGAGAAAAGGAGTCACTTGAGCCACCCCAAAAAATAATGATGGTAGAAAGGGGGGCTGAACTCGACAGAAAACACAAGGATTCTCAGCAGTAAGCACAGGAGCCATGAGCTCATTCTGGTTATGACACACCTGCAGTCCGTGGGCGTTTGGCCTCTCCCTGCCAGCCCCAGGGCGAACACAAATTTCCCTTCTGGCCCTAAAAGCTGTTAATGAATTCCTGATCTCCCATGGCCACCTTCTGTTTATTTACCTGTGCATTCTGCCTTGCTTCTCCCATTTGGTTGCCTAGACTTTGGCAAGACATCCAAAGGTAATAAATTCCTCTTAGATCCAGTATAAATGCCAGTGCTGGGCTCTGAGGGATGGCTTTTATAGGACAGGGACATCTCCCCATTGATCGCATGCTCAGGTTTAGGAGAACATTGTGCAATCATATGGACACAGATAGAGATAAATATCACACACAATTTCCTCCAATGAATGGGAAGCCAGGGAAGGGTAATTTAGTTACATTAAATAACTCTTATTTCCCAGGAATGGATTTTCTGTGGCTGGACCTTGAGCTTTCACTGGCATCC
Source organism: Drymodes brunneopygia (assembly GCA_013400955.1). Lineage (NCBI taxonomy): Eukaryota > Metazoa > Chordata > Aves > Passeriformes > Petroicidae > Drymodes > Drymodes brunneopygia. Next base: position 38,918 of record VZTZ01047872.1, on the reverse strand, counting down.
AAAACTTCACTGCTCTCTCTTCTTCCCAAGCTCACCCAGGAGCCAAATGCTCAAATCTGCACCATATGGTCCCTTTTAGATTTCACTCCTGAACAGAAGTCAGGTCCCCAGTGCTTCCCTCCTAAGTGGACCAGACAAGCATGGAGAGGACAGGATGCTGTGGAGCAGGGCTGTGTTCCCACAGGAGCTGCAGGAGATTTAATTTTCCTCCCGAGGGTGTCCTGGCCCTCAGAGGGATGAGACAGCTCATTTTTCACTTAGAGCAGGGCTAGACCAGACCTGCCACCTGGAACAGAGGGATGCAGAGCCCTGAGGAGCTCCTGGATACACAGGAATTTCTGCTTCCCATCATTTACAAGACCCCAGTGTTGGAAAGGGCTGTGCCCTCATTGCCAGGGAGGCTGAGAAGTGTCCTTACACTCATCCCTGGCAGTGTCCCAGGCCAGCTCAGACAGGGCTTGGAGCAGCCCGGGACAGTGCAGGGTGTCCCTGCTGGTGTCAGAGTGTCAGAGCCAGCACAATCCCCTGTGAGTGAGGAGGATCTGGCTCCTTGTTCCCTTTCCCTACACTTTGGAAGGAGCCTGGGGCAATGGGCAGGGGCTCTGCCAGTGCAGCTTCTGCACCTCAGCCACATCCAACAGGTGATCCTGGACTGAAACCACCCAGCCACATCCAACAGGTGATCCTGGACTGAAACCACCCAGCCACATCCAACAACTGACCCCTGACTGAAACCACCCAGCCCCATCCAACAAGTGATCTGGGACTGAAATCAGAGTTCTGGAGGTGCAAATGTGGCCACAGGGCTCCAGACTCATCTGGTACTCCTCTGCAGGCACCACTGAGCTCCCAGGCTCAGAGGAAGGTTTGAAGAATGACAATGAGGTCATTTTTACAGATATTCACAGACTGCTCTTCAATGTTTGATGAGCAGCGCGGGCCTCTTGGTGGAAAATGACTCCAGAGTTTTATGGGGGTTTTTAGTTTGCTTTGATTGTTATTTCTTCCAGACTCATGAGGTGTTTGGAGAGCTGGTTCTGGCTGCTGAAAGCCTCCCCATGAGCAGGGCTGTGTGACACGGGTCTGTCCCTGCCTTGCTGCTGCTGCTGGCTCTGTCTGAGGAGCTCCCAGGGTGCTGCAGGTGCTCAGCAAAGCCATCAGGTGCCTTCAGTATCTCCAGTGCAGAGTTCATCTCCTTCCTTCCCCACGATTCAGTAAAATACCCCAGCATCAAATATTTATGGAACACAAATGAAGATTCAGGCCCTGGCCTCCCGGGCTGAGTTTGTGATTGTGGCATCAGAAGGGCTCTGTGTGCTGGGATCTGCTCCTGCCAGGCTCCTGGGGCTGCTGGAGCTGTCCTGGCTCACAGCCCTGCTCCCTCCTCTGCCTTTCCCTCAGTGCTACCCCGGGGCTAAAGGATTTATTTGATATTTCAGGAAAACTTCCTCAGTTCCTGCTGGGCAGAGCAGTGGCTGTGACCACAGCAGGGGCTGCTGCCCCGTGTCCTGTCCCTCCTTCCCTTGTCCCCAGGCCCTCTCCAGCTCTCCTGGAGCCCCCTTAGGCCCTGGAAGGGGCTCTGAGGTCTCCCTGGAGCCTTTTCCTCTCCAGGTGAGCACCCCAGCCCACCAGCCGGGGCTGGAGGGGGCCCTGGCAGCAGAATTCTCTGTTCTTCAGCTGGGCCAGCTCTGCTCCTGCCGTTTGCAGTGCTCCAGGTTTCCTTCACTCCACCTGAGTTTTGTTCCAGCAGCAAACACTGGTTCCCCACAAAGTGCCATTCACTGCAGAGTCTCAACCTGATCCCTGCTGGGCTCCAAACTGACAAACTCTACCTGGCTGTTAGTGAGGAACATAATCCACAGCTAAATATAGAAGTGACAGAGCTCTTCCTGAACCGGGGCCAGCGTGGGGATAAAATCAGGGCCATTCCTTGCCCAGCTGCTGGACAGGCTGTGCTGGGGGAGCCTGAGCTGAGCCTCAGATAATTCTGGATTCCCCTGAGGCAGCACAGAGAGAGCCACCAGTGCCCAGTGCAGGGCTGAGCCCTCCCTGGAAAAGTTCCTTCCCCCTCCCTGCAGGGCTCTCAGGTGTTGTCCCACAGCAGTCACAGCACTGAGATTTGCACTGCTGCAGCAGGACTTGGTATTTGCCCTTAAATTATTTTGTTTCCTTGTGTACTCTTTAGTGAAGGTATCTGCTTCTCTCTGGAAAGGCACAGTATCCTTTTGGCATTTCAGAAAAGGTGGGCAGGATGAATTATTCATTTAAAAAGTGTGTGACATTATGATGGAGCTTCAGCAAAGTACATTTAAACATTACAAAATAGGATGAATCAGTTTAAACTCATCAGAGCTTATCATATATCAGATAAAATGACTGATACAAAGGCTAAAAAGGAAAGAAAAAGCTCTTTTCAAACCATTTCTAAATTAGACTCCAAAACCACACCAAATATAAAAGGGGGTTTATTTTCAGATCTTTTAATGCCAAGAGGTTTAGGGGAAATTGATGAAAATACAGGGTTAAAACCCTCTTTGCTAAAAAGTGCAACTCTGAGAACTGTGCTGAGGTTCATCCCTGGGGACAGGAAAGGGACTGGTGGGGACAGACCACGGGGACTGTTGGATCACTGGGGACCTGAGAACACAAATTCCTCAGGAGAACTCGTGTAAAGAAGAAAAGAAAAGGCTCTGGTCAGAGCCTGAAGGATAAAGTGGCAAAAGGCAGCAGAAAGAATCTCATGGAGGTACCTCAGGAGCCTCCTCAGGCTTGAGTCTACTCGGGCTCCTTTATTCTGAAGTGGTTTGTTTTGTTCTGGAAACATAAATAGGAGTGTTTCTGTATCCCCCTGCAAAAGCTTCAAAACATAAATGGGAGTGTTTCTGTATCCCCCTGCAAAAGCTTCAAAACATAAATGGGAGTGTTTCTGTATCCCCCTGCAAAAGCTTCAAAACATAAATGGGAGTGTTTCTGTATCCCCCTGCAAAAGCTTCTTTCATGTGCACCAAATAAGAAGGATCCTTTACCCTGCAAAATGGATGCCTTGAAGTACAAACATTGGGAACAGGATGTTTAGACTCAGAATCTAAACGTCCCTCATTATTTTCATGAAAACTTAGTCTTTAAAAGTCAAATTCTTGGGGGGGAAATTCTCTCTAAGCAGCCATTTAAGCAGAACTGTTGCTTATCTTTGTGCTTTCACTATTGCTGTCAGGGTGATCACTGCTGTGCTCCCTGCCAGGGCATCAGGCTGGTGTTCTGCTGGCTCCCCTCTGGACTGAGCACAGCAGGACTTTCCTTCTGGGGGCTCCTGCTGCTCCTGGCTGCTGTGCTCTGCATCCCAAGTCCTACCCTTCCTGCACCTTTGTTGGGCTTTGATTTCCCGTGGTGCTGAAATCTCCAGGCTCTTGTGAAGCTGCTCCATCACCTCAGCTTCCCTGTCCATGCCAGGTGAGGAGGAGCTGCCCTGCTGCCTTCCCCAGGCCCTGCTCCTGCACACCTCCCTTCCTCCCTTCCTTCCTCTGTGCTGCTTCAGTCTGCCCCCACATTCATTCCATGCCCACTTTTTTTACTTTTTACCAATGAACAGGGTCTTTCTGCCTTAAAACTGACCTTCAAATCCTTTCCCCTGTGACAGTTCCTGCAGGAATAACACAGATGCTGTACAAGCACTCAAACATGTGCTACTGGTTTTCCAGACAATTAATGTTACTGTTCTGCTTTACCAAAATCCCCTAGAAAACTCCTTTAAAGCTCCCTGATGATGGATGTAAATCCACGATCCGACTCCTTGTGACCATCAGGATGGGGGGAATATAAACACAGGCACCCTCGTGAGCAGCCACTCCAAAAACCTGCCCAGTTCAGCATCCTGTCACTCCCAGTGACAAACGGGAATTGCTCCTAAAAAACAGACCCTGAGCAAGTGGGAAACCTGCCAGCAGGACCTTTTCTCTACGAATTCAAAAGAATTATAACCTTTTCTAAATTCACGCTGCCTTATTTTGACAGGAGCTCCTGGTTTTGATGGAAATGTTGGTTCTTTCAGCACAGGCAGCTGAACTCTTGCTGCCAGGGCAGTGTTGTGGCACTGAACCCCCAGGCTGGTCCTGTGGGGTGCATCCATCCCTCTGTTTGCTGCATTTGTCACTGGCATTTGGAGCCTCTCAGCCCCCTCCCCTCTCATGCCTTTCAGAGCAATGGCAATTCCAGGTTCCTCATCCCCTGCCCTTTCCCACTTGCTCCAGATGCACTTTCCAAGCTCAGAGCAGCCCTGCAGAGCTGAAATTCCGTAATTGCCTTCTGCCAGGCTAAATTTCCCTGCAATTCCAATTGGATGCAGGGTTCCTCATTAGGTCAGGTCCTGATCGCCTGCGCTGCGTTGCTGTGCAACAACTGCTGCAATTAATCCCCAGGGCCAGCAGGATTCAGACACTCCTCCTGCACATTTGTAATTTGTGCAGCTGTAATGGGTCCTTTTCAAGGAATATTACTTAATATTTGATAACAGCAATACTAATGGACTGTGCATTTGCTCCAATTAAACACTTGGAGGGGTGGATTGTGTAAACTGTGCGTTCTACTGGAGTGTGGCACTTTCTGAGAGACTTTGTACTGGAGGACGTGAGTGGAAAAGTAGGGTAATACAATTCCCAAGCAATTATGCATTGCATCCACATACTGGAGCTGCTAAAAGCATTTATCATAATTAATGGAACCACACTGATTATCAAAGGGTGTTTGGATAATGATTGATTTGTCACTTGTAAAGCCGTGCAGGACATCAGAGCACAAATTACACTGATTTACTGGAAGAGTTATAAGCTTTCAAGTGCAGCCATTCCTTAGGGGGGAATCTGGGGCTCTGCTGCTCATTCCTTGCTCTCTGGGTCCCTCAGAATCATTTCAATGTGATAAAACAGAATTAGGAGAATTACTGCTAAGAGGAGGCTTGAAGGAAGGAACAGAACTGCCAGAACTCCACATCTTACAAGAAAACAAAAATCCTTCTTCCCTCTCACCAGGGGGAAGGAGAAGCAGCAAATTGCACCTGGCTCCACTGAGAGCCCTGGGAGGCCTTGAAGCCCCCGGGCATTTTCCACCTTCACCTTCCATTATTGCCTCTCCTATTTTTAGTTGAATTTCCAGATTTTCCCAAGCCAATTCTTTTCATCCATTCAACATTTCTCCCATGCCAGAGGGAAGGATGGCTTTACATGATGTTGCCATGGAAACACCTGCTGGATATGGGATGGAGATGGGTGAGAGCAGGAAATGCTCAGGAGACTGAAAAGCCAAAGTGCAGGAGCCCCACCAGCTTTCTTTCCTCAGCAGGCATCCCAGGTTTTGTGGATTTATTTGCACAGTTCAGAACTTTGTCAGAACCAGGGAGTGTGGCACACTGCAGTAATGGAGCCCTGGCAATTTCCTTTCCTCCTCCAAAGTCACTGCCTGATTCTCTTCCATGGAAATCTGCTCCCAGCCCACTCGACCCCTTCCCCTTTCCTCGGGCACTGCTGCTCCGTGCAGCCAGAGCAGGGCTCCTTCCTTGGGGGTTGTCTTGGCAACACGGGATGTCCAGAGAGGGCTGGAGCCAGTGATTTCCCAGGGGGACACTCTGCTCCCAGCCCAGTGCTAGGAGGTGGTTTTGGGGGGAGAATTAACACAAGTTATCACAGTGACTGCACAGGAGGATATTTTTATTTCTGAGCATGCACATCTCCCATCCCTGACCCCAGGGGCAATGCTCAGCTCCTCCATCTGACAGCCTGACCCAGCCTTTCTCCAGTCCACAGGACTCTGTTTTCCCCAGCGAACTTTGGCTCGAGCTTTGCCATAAAAGCTTTGGATCAAAGCACTCGTTGTGCAGAGAGTCAGACAGGTACAAAGAGCATCTGTTGTGTTGAGTCATTTGAGTTTGTGCCATGCCTCAGACCACTTGTGGATAAGCTCTCAGCTCTCTGCTGTGTACACACCACTTAAACCAAGCTTAATGTCTGCCTCTCTAATTCTAAGCAGAGGGAAAAATGTTACCTGAGTTTGTGCTTCAACATCGGGGGCTTCCCAGAGGCAGTGGGAGTGTGAGTGCTGGGAACAGGGCACAGAGTTTAAGGAGGATTTTAGGATGAGAAACTCTCTATTCAGAGCTTCTGCAGCCCTTGCAGGACGCCCAGATGCCAGTGAAGAGATCAAAAGCCACGGGATAATTGTGGGGGATGTGTCCATGGATGGCCAGGTTCAGGGATCACTTCAAACAGCTGCAAGGCTCGGATGTTTCCAGACCTGTCTTTCTAAGCTCAGGCCTGGGTGGTTTTTTTCTCTTATCATACTGAGAAATGTAAGGCTGCAATATTTGGGCAGCAGGGCTGAGTGCTGCCAGACAGTGGCCAGAGCAGGATGGAGGGATGGGAGTGTCCCTGAGGCTGGAGCAGCTGGGGAGAGCAGCACTGATCTGTGCAGTCAAAGCCACCTTCCCCTGAACCTGTGTCACCCAAAGCTGAACTGGCCTGGGGAGCTCTGGAATGCAGTTATCCACGAGAAATAAAATCCTTCTGGAACCTGGTTCTGAAACTGGTTCTCTGTCATTGTTCAAATCATCTGCTAAGTGTTCAGAGAATATTGCAAGAAGTTGAGTGCTGAGTCTGTGTTTCCTGACTTTCCCCTCCTTTTTCTGGCCATCCTTTATCCTGCTTTGATCCCTTCTGGTGTTGCATTTTCCCCATCACCAGGTTTGCCTCTCTGCTGGGAACCTGAGATTGTGTTCAGCTCTAGGGCTCAATTTGCCTTTTGTGCCTCCTGCAAATCTTATTAAGCTGCATTGTATTAAATGGGAGAAAGATGCAGTTAAGTCTGTGGTTTTCAAAATGCATTAGACTTCTTTTCAAGTATGCAAAGTGTAAATGGATTTTGTGCTTTGGGCATGGAGCAGTGTGTTTACAATTTTGGTTAGATAAAAGGATGTTGAGATGGCCTTTAACATTGATTTCATGTTACGTTTTTCTCAGCTTTAATATAGCCTTAGAGGTTCTTTGAGTGTTTTGATTTACAGAATACATTGGAAAATGAGCTTTATTTTATTTATCAGTCAGTAATGGGCTTTTCTTTCTGTTCTTCCCAAGTTCAGTTAGCCCTGAAATAGTAACCTGGGTAATCTCATTAAGTCAGGCTTTCTTCTCTCAGGTTTTCTGCTGTAGGATGGGTTGAAACTCTGAGAAATTAACTTCTTGCACTGTTTGTTATTTTTTCTTGTGAACCCAACTGAAACCAAGGAATTTAGTGAGCCATGACAAGTATACATTAAACCTAAGCCTTTTTGAACCCAAAAAGGAAATTTTCTGAGTAATGAAGATTTAAATATCAGGAGGACCTGAGCTTCCTCTGGGTTGTTTTGTCACTCTGGAGCAGAGCTGGGCAGTTCTCTCCCTTCCCAGGCTGCAGCAGCAGACGCTGCTGGTGTTTGTTCATCCTGCAGAGGCACTTGTAAGGTTATGTTTGTTATAAATAAACTGAAATTTGACAGTGAAAGTTGCCATGAGAGTGTTCTACACAACCATGAGACGATTTGTCCAGGGGAGCTGACAGAAATACTGGCAAAATGTTTAAAAGCCTCGTGGGTGAATTGGCCCTGTCTGAGTGTTTCTGGTCCTTTAGGGGCCTCCAGAGCTGGGGGGTGGCTCCTGCAGGAAGGAAAGGGGGGCCACAGGAAAGAGTCTGGAGTTTTGACTTTTCCAAGTGCCTTCGTTATTGAAATCTAAATTTAATTTCAGTTATGATTACTCTGAGAGTGATGCCAAGTCCTACATTACCTGACCTACTTCAAAGCTGTGTGGAGAAATACAGGCAGCACATTGACCTTCCTTGTGCCGTCCCACGTCTCAGGTGTCACTGAGGAAACTTGGCATCAATTTTTAACGGGAGAGGGAGAGAGATTGGGTCAGACGTGGAACTTTGCAGGTAACAGGATGAGTGTTGTATTGATCAGCAGCAGGAGATGCTGTGCCCAGGCTGCTGAATCTCCTGCTCGTTCTCTCTGCCTGCCCATGGAGCCACTGTAGGAGGTCCTTGATAAATTATTGGTTCAATACCCTTAACTCTATGAATCCCAGACTGGTGTGGGGTTGGTGGGAGCCTAAAGCTCAGTTCGTCCCACCCCTGCCATGGCAGGGACACCTTCCACTGTCCCAGGCTGCTCCAAGCCCTGTCCAGCCTGGCCTTGGGCACTGCCAGGGATCCAGGGGCAGCCACAGCATCTCTGGGCACCCTCCCAGCCAAGAATTCCTTCCTAATCTCTGATTTATCTCAGACACAGGAATGCCATGTCTGCCAGGCCTGATGCTGCCTGACAAATGTGTTTGTTTTCTGTGAGGTTTTCCCTCAGTCCAAGTCTCAAATCCCACTTTGTGTCTGAAGCACAAGGAACTGCCTCAGCAGCTGAGTCCGATCACAGAGTGAAACATTAAAGCAGCTCTTAGCTCCTGCAGCCAGGAAAATATCCATGTTTTATTCATGGATGAATACTAGTCAACATCCTGCAGTTCCCTGGATACAGCCTGAGTCTATAAATAGCCCAGCAGTGACACAGCAAACTGGCCTGGGGACAGCAGTGGCCAGGAGCCCCTGGGAAACACCCAAACACCCCTGGATCCCCTGGATCCCTTCCAGCAGCTGAGCAGGGCTGGGGGCAAACACCCCAAACACTCCTGGATCCCCTGGATCCCCTCCAGCAGCTGAGCAGGGCTGGGGGCAAACACCCCAAACACCCCTGGATCCCCTGGATCCCCTCCAGCAGCTGAGCAGGGCTGCTGCTGCCCAGGGAAGCTGTTCCATCCCTGGGGACATCTCAGGGTCCCCATCCCTCCCCTCTGTGCCCTCTGGGGCTGCTCCCTGCTCTGCCTGTCCCGTTCAGCACCAGGTGAAGTTCTCTGGATTTCTCCTGCAGGTGTGTGTGTGTTTGGGAGGAGAAAGCTTGGAGTTGTGGATAAACTTGGGATGGAAATCAGCTGGGAAATAGAGAATAACTGTGTGCCCAAGCCCCTAATGATGCTCTGCCTGATGTATGCTCAGTAATAATTCTTTCTGTAGCTAAAACTGGCTGGATCCTAATTTAATGTAAACTTAGGTGAGTACAGCTGTAATAATTTACAGGGATGGAGGCCTGGGAGACTTGCCTAGAGTTTCTCACATGTGCCTCAATCATATTTTAGCATTGCTTTAACAGTCCAGCAGGCAGAGCTGGCATAACAAATTCATCATGTGAGCCATGATTTATGGACCTGTGTTGATCTATATCCTCACTCTCCTTATTTTCCACCGCATTTATCATTCTCACATGGTCATTCCTTTCCACTCTGCAATTCTTAGTGGCTTCCAGCTTTTTGGCTGCTCCTGAGAATTTCTCAGGAACTTTATCTGGAGCAGAAGAGACTTCAGCCTGTGTCCTGCCCTGGTTCAGAGCAGAGGGTTCAGAGCTGGATAGGTCGAGGCAGGGAGGTTTATAGAGTGCCATTAATGTGTTGTGTGATTCTGGCACAAACACGGAGAGATCTGTTTTGTATTTACACTCCTGGGGCTTGTAATGAGCTTTCCCCCTGACTTTAACATCTGTTGGACCAGAATAAGCCCGGATTTGGGGTTCCCTGGTAATTCAGTGGGGCAGGAGCCGGGCTGGGATGCAGATCTCTGCTGCTCTCAGCCCTGGGCAGAGGGAATCCCCCAGCCCAGATGTGCAGCTGCAGCTGTCTCCTCACCACGCCCAGATCCTGCCAGAGGATGGGACCGGGATCAATCCCAGTCCCGGGGGAGTTCTGGGCTGGGCTTTGGGGTCTCTCCCTGGAAGTTGCCCCACCTCTCCCTGTGGGATCCTGCTCTCCAGGGGTGCAGCTCTGGTGAAGGCAGGTCTGGGTGAGGGCTGGAGCTCGCTGGGACCTGCCTCTCTCTGATTGCTGAGATGCACACTGAGTACTAGAAAGTTGTACAAGTTATTTTTAAATTGTGGAGGAAGTTATGTAAGGCAGATCATGCTAAGGGTTTATTTTATTTTTAATGACTATGTTTAAAAATTCATGCAGAAGCATAGAGAGACTTTTAATTACTACATTTAAACCTTCAGGTGATACTTAAGTAAAGGGGAGAAAGGGCCTTTTTCACTATTTTTTTGGTCCTCCTTTTCTTTGCAAAGCAAACGTAGGAGCAGACTGGGAGGTTACCCTGAGCTGGGACGGAGCCTCAGCTTGGGCAGGAGCTGCAAAAGCACATCCACATTTCCCAATATCTTACGCTTCACTGATAATGCAGCATCTCTCACTCTCCCTTGTAGGAAGGGCAAGAGCACTTTCATTTCCTCGGGGAGGGCAGAATATTCCTTTGAGCAGCTTCTCTGCTCCTGGGTGAGGCTCTGGTGGTACCTGGGCAGTACCAGGGCAGTACCAGGGCAGGGACCAGGGCAGGTATAGCTCACTGGGTTCCTCTGTCCAGCCCAGCTAATCAGACAGGTTCCAGCTGGCTCTGTTTCCAGGAGTGCCCCTGTCCTAAGGCACTCTGGCAGCGTCCCGTAGACACTTAGCCAGAGAATCTGCAGCCTGCGTTGTGGTGCAGGAGCTAAGGACTGGTTTTGCTCTCAGCTGAAGTAGAAAGACGAGAGGGCCCTTGGTTTACCTTTTATCTGCGTAGCTTTATTGCCAGATGCTCTACGCAGGGGAAGGCAGGGACCAAGAGAGCGAGCGGGGGTCAGACACCAACATAAGAGTTATTTCACATGACCAATCACCTGGGGTGTTGGGGGAGTATAGGGAAGGACCAAGGCTACTTGGTCCTATAGAATGGAGGGGAGCAGGGGCCCAGGAGATAACAGGGGATAGTACAAAGGCCTTGAGGGGAGGGAGGAAATCATGGACACTCGTGGGGGTTACTCTGGAATTTCCTGGGTTAGACCATGGTGATTTCACTTTCCCAGGGGAGCTTGGCTCCCTTGGAGGGCCTCCACCAGTTATCTTTTTCTTCTTCTGTGCCCTCT
>VZTZ01047872.1:0-27351 GCA_013400955.1 Drymodes brunneopygia | reverse complement strand
ACCAGGGCAGTACCAGGGCAGGGACCAGGGCAGTACCAGGGTAGGGACCAGGGCAGGGACCAGGGCAGTACCAGGGCAGGGACCAGGGCAGTATCAGGGCAGTACCAGGGCAGGGACCAGGGCAGGGACCAGGGCAGAAACCAGGGCAGGAACCAGGGCAGGTTCCAAAGCTGCTGCTGAAGCCAGTCTGTCCCCCAGCCTTGTGGGGAGGGCTCTGCTGAGGGCAGCAGGGTTTAAACCCACCCAAAGGGCCTGGATCCAGCATGGAGAGAGCTGGCACCTTGTTCTCATGAGCAGAGCAACCACAGCTTCCAAAATTCTGTGTTTCACCCCAAAAGAACAACTCTCCTACCTCCCCAGAAGAGATTTTAGGGCTAATGAAGAAACACACCTGAAAGGATTACCTGAGTTTAGTTTAACAGGGTGTTCTGGCTTAGGTTGTTCTGATTTTGATCAGACATGGAAATAATATTTTCTTAGGGAAGACTTTTAGGAATTTTAATAAGTTTTGAGCCAGTAAGAGATCCAGAGATTTGGTGGAGTTCCTAAAGTAAGCAACATGTCCTGGAGATAAGAGTAAGTTCATAGCTATGGCCTCAGATCAGCAAAGAGTTTCTATTGAGAGCAGAATTTTAAACCAGTCTGAATTCATATCTGTGCTTCAAACTGAATGTAAGTTGGAGGTCTGGCTAAATGGGGGTGGATTATTTAAAAAAATCAATGTACTGTAGTTTTTTGAGCCATACCCATTTCTCTGCATGCCTTCCAGACACAGGATTACAAATCTTTTAATGAGGACCTGCTTTAAATCCTGTGGCCATTTTGAAATGTTTAGGCAGAAACAAATTTCTTTTCTTCTATGCCAGAAGTAACACCAGAGGGACACACATTTACCCAGAAATAAAATACATCAGCTCAGCTTTTGTGTTTGCTGTCCAGTGCTGTAAAGCATGTTTGAGAGCCCCAAGTGCACAGAGCCTGTTCTTTGTGTTCCTCTGGCCTGTGTTTATCTTATTGACTAGCAGAGAAAAGGGAAAGAAAAAGTGCATTTTAATTAGTCCTGACAACTTCATCTGTCTGGAGATCAAACCTGAGCCTGGCTGGGTTTTGAGGGTGACTCTGCTTTGGGAATGGATCTGTTCTTTGGCCAGGGTGGGTCTGTGGCATCTCCTGCTCAGCTGCTACTCCTGACCAGGAGCCAGAGCCAGCCTGGCACAGCTCAGGGTCAGGAAATGGGCTGGGCTGGGTTGGGAGGGAGCTCAAAGCCCCTCCAGTGCCACCCCTGCCCCAGGCAGGGACAACTCCCCCTGTCCCAGGCTGCCCCCAGCCCCAATGTCCAACCTTGGCTGGAGCATCTTTGCCTTTACAAGAGGAGCAGGAATTATTCCCACTCCCAGACCTCCTCCCACTGCCTGCCTGGATCTCCTCACCTGCCCAGGGAGGTGCCAGCCCTGCCCTGCCTGGCACAGCCCCTGGCTTCAGTGAGGACCAGCTGCTCTCTCAGGAGCAGCAGCTCAAATACTCCCAATGTTGGGCTCTCCTTCCTCCAGCTCGTGCCTTGGCTCTGTTCGAGTGACAGCCCTGAACGGGGCACAGAGATTTTCCAAGGCTTTGAGCTTGTGTTGCCTGAAGGGAACAAAAATAGATTGTCCCATCTCTTTCTATTGAATAAAACCAATCAGGCACAATTGATTGCTCCAAAGTAATCCCAGAGCTCCCCCTCCCCTGAATGGGACTGGGTAATTGAAGTCATTCAAATCCTTGTAAGAAACAACCTCATTGTGTCCTGCTGGGGATTCTTTGTCCTGATGGAGATGCTCTGGTTATCTGCTCATCCTTCTGCCAGGGCACTCCAGGGGAGCAGGGGCTGTGCAGTTAAAAGGGCCAAGAGCCGACTTTCAACCCTCACAAAGCGATTCGGATAAATTCCTACACTGGCAACACAAAATATTCCCATTAGAGGCACACAAAGGCTTTAGTGGAGCTCTCTGAAGGCAGCACGGGATGTTTTCCCAGCCACCTGCCTGAGGAATGGCAGTGAAAGGATTTGGAACAGATCCCGTTACAGATTCTTTCCTTGGAGCTGATGTTGTCAGGTCTCCCATCCTCCTGCTTTGCCTGGACAATTGAAACTCCCTGCTAAGCTCAGGAGCCAGCCCTGAGCTCTTCCCTGTGCTCCTGCAGCCCTCAGGTGATCCCTGAGTTCACCTCCTGAGCCTGGGGCTTTAGAGAAAGCAGCAGCATCCCCGGGGACCAGGTCATTGCCCCACAGCACACAAACAGCCCTTCTGACCACCCCAAATACTGCAAATCTTCCTAAAATTCAGATCAAAGTTAAGTGCAAGTAATGAAAATCCCCAGGAATTGCTTCCAGCCCTTAAGCTGTCCATGTTTAAAACACATGGAAATGGTGAGGTGACTCCAAAGGTCCCTGGTCTGACACATCTCAGAAAATGACAAAGCTGAAGTATAAAGAAACCCCTTTTTTTCCTCCTCTTCTTGTATAAAGTGCTCATTGTTAATTTAGTTCTGAAAGATCCTTGATCCATGGTTCCAGGTAGATTTCTCCATTCTTCTTTCTAATCTGCTTGATAGACAGTTTGAGGGAGTTGAGATAAAAATAAGGAGGCTGAAGAAATTTGAATCAGAATTCATTTATGCAGCAACTCCAGCATCCATTAAAAATAACCCATTAAATATTGTCCTCTGCTAAATTTAGAAAATGCTCAGGTGTGTCTGCTCTTGTGCTGCACAGAAAGTTTTAACACAGATTTAATCATGCTGAGTGTTAGGGGAAAGGGCTAATTAGATTGGCAAATTTAGAAGGCAGTAGTGTATTATATGGGAAGAAATGGGTGATTAGATATTATTCACTGTAAAAATGACTCGCCTTGGGGAATATCTTTGAGGATATTATATGACATAATCCTAGTTTAAAAACTGAGAAAGTAGAAGTTCACATCATCCTCAAAATTCAAAAGAATTTTCCCAAGGTGAACTTTTAGGGCTTTTTGGCAGCTGGAGAAGTGAGAGTCCAGCTTGGCCAGCCGGGCTGTCCCTGTGTCCTTCTGTCCCTCTGCCCAGGTGTGGGTGGGGACAGCACCACCCCCTCCAGCCCCCGGGCCGATGCTGTGGGACATCCCCTGCCAGCTGCTTCAGAGCATCCCATCGAGATCTTGTGGGATTTCTGCCAGTGATGGTCTTTGTTTATCCCCATAGATTGTATTTTTCCAGCACTCATTGAATTGTTGATTGGCCATAAACAAATGGACTCCTTCACAATGCTTTCAGGATTGCATTTCCCCTAGGAAAGCCCGTTCCGGAGGGGAAAAGGGGGTTATTTTCTTTAAACAATAAAAACAGTCTATTTCTGAACGTGATATAGAGAGGGGAGTCTCAGGATTAATGACTTTGCTGAGCTTTAATCACCACACAAGATAAATGCAGCACGTTGGGAGCTAAAGCCCATGGAAAGCCAGGGGAAGCTGTGTTTTTCCAGGAACCCTTCTCGCTGTGTTCCCAGCTCTGCCCACATCAGTTCTGACTGCGATGCCATTGGAGCCACTGTCCCCACATGTCCCCAGACTGCCAGGACCCAACCAACTCTCCCCCCTTGCCCCATGAAAAGATTCACAGCCGCCTTTAGTGCCCTGTTCCATCTCCTGAGGTCATTTTACAGCGCTCAAAGAAAGGGGTGAAAGGTGTCAGGGGCTCTGCCCTCCCCGGACCCCGCACAGAGTGATCGATAGAAAATGTCACTGCAGAACTACTCACATAAAAAATGGTTCACTGGCGTTCCCTGAGCTTGTCGTTCCATCACCCAGCCCCTGGAACTGCAGGAACCACCCTGGCTGTTCACAGAGCTTTTCACTCTGCTCACAAACAAAGGGAGAGTTACTTTGTGTAGGAACAGTTTGATGGCTTGAAAATGCCAATAATCACAGAAGCGTGTGCTGTGCCCTTGGAGACTTTGCTGCCACCGTCCCCAAATCCAGAATTATGGCCAGCACAGCAGCACTGGGTGAGGCTGCTTGGCTGCTTTGCACCAGATGTGTAAACTTTATCAGGAAAATAAATCAGGAGCTTGTTTTGTCCTAAAGCACACATTATTTTTTTTTCCTCTTCTAAAGCAAATTTCTGTTCCATCCTTCTGAAGGGGGTCATTTAATAGCGTATGAAATGAAATGTCAACAAGAATTAGAACAAATGGCACTGAAAGCCCCAAGAGACACCAAGTTTCTGCTGGGAAATGTTTGCAGGCAGACACTGCAGGGAGAGGTCTCAGGTGCTGCTGGCTGCTCTCGGAGCCAGAGCCTGGCACTGCCCGGGGCCCCTTTGTGGGGAGCTCCAGTGGGGCTCTCCCGGAGCCTTTGGGACCCTCACCCCCAGAACTGGTGAGCTGAACCTGCTGCAGGGCACGCTCCTGCACTCCTCTGGTGGGGCTGGCAGGGGCTCTCGACCCTGAGGGGATCCTGATATCCAACCTAAACCTTCCCTGGGGCTGAGAGGCCCTGGAAAACAATCGAGAGTAATTCCAGCTTTGGGACACGATCAGCCGCTTCTCTCAGCTGTAAAATCCTTCTGAGGCACAGGAACCCATCCCAGGCTTTGGACAGATCCTCTTGGGCTCGTGCTTTCCCTCCAGGATCTGTGGCTTTCAAGCCTTGTGTTCCCACTTGGCCTCATCCTGGGGCTCTGTGTGCTGCAGGTGGGGACAGGTGAGCTCCAGCCCCTGCTGAGCTCCTGCAGCTTCGGCCCCTTGGATGCTGTGGCACAGACAGAGCTGAGGCCATGAACAAATTCCTGCCCTTGGGATTATCGCTTTCATCACCAGAGAGCCCGTTGTTTATGGCAAGTTCAGAAACTACGTGAAAACATAAATGTGAGGTATGCAAATAAATCTATCTGACAAAATTGTTCACCAGACTCATTATGGAAATAAATTTCGAATGTGACTTTTCAGAGCTGCCGAAAGACATCACTTTGCAGAGCTGTTCTGTGCCTCTCCGATGAGCAAATGCCAAAATTTGTGGTGTGTCGGGAATGCTTTTCAGATGTTGCTTGTTCTGAAAGTGATTCCAGTGAAACAAAGGCCACCGAATAATTAGGGAGTCTCTGTTGTGGTGGGTGAGACCACGAGCTCCCACTGGGGCTCGGGCTGGGCTCGCTCAGGTGCTCTCCCCTCATTGTGGCCCATTTGCATTCTGCACACAGGGTGCAGACCTATTATTGGGATGTTGCTCACTGCATAAAGCCCAATTAATGAAAGGTTAGGAGGCAATTAAAAATCACAAAGTGTCCTTTATTTCAAAGTGAAGTTTATACTGCAGTGAGAGTTCCTGGAATGCTACAAAACCCTTTCTGAAGGCTGAGGCAGCTGCTGTTTGTGTATTGGTGTTTGTTTTGACTCCTGTGGAATTTTGTGGGTTTCTCTAAAGGGATACAAACAACACACCTGTCTCAGTCGACCCCAATAAATTCTCCTTAATGGATTTGTGCCTCTGCTCTTCAAAGGGTCATGAATGTGGGAGAACTGAACTGAAATGAGCGGTGTTAAAATGACCCACCTGGGCTGCAGAATTTACAGATGTTCCAGAGATGAGCAAGAAAATTACAGGTGGAAAGGTGCCAGACTGACTCTCTGAACACACATCAGAAAATCACAATGCCACTCCTTGCCTGTCTGCAGGAGGTGACCTGTTCTGGTCACCTTCTGTGGACATGAAGATCTTTACAGAAACAGGGGATGCTTTGATCAAAGCTGCCTCGGGCCGTGGTTCTGGGGGAGGTGCTGGGCTGAGGGAGTGCCCAGGCTCCCCTGCTCCCTGAGAAATGTGCTGCTGCCCCAAAGCGGCAGCAGGGAATCCTTTGTTATGTGGGTTGTGTGGGAGAAGTTCAGCCTTTCTCTGGCTTGGCTTTTACATCTGTAAAACAGAGATGTCAGTGTTTATCTAGGGAGGCAGTGAACTTGAATAAATGGTTGTAGAGTACTCTGACAGACTTGGTACAGAAATGTCATTAAAATTCACTTCTCTTGAGTTATTTATTCCTTTTCTTATCAGTCCAGTGGTAAGTGGAGAGGTTTTTTGACTGCAAAGGAACCTGTTGCTGTTGTATCTGGTGCAAAAGCCAGTGGGAGTGTGCAAGAGCTCCAGCTGCACGAGCACACTTTGGGCTGCAAATGGTGCTGATGTGTCTCACATCTGTAATTAAACTGATTGACCTTTCCATGTGCAGGCTGGAGGGGAGAAAAGCACCAGAGAAGATGGATTGAGAAGTGAATGAGATGCCAAAGTAAATCCCGTTTACCCTTCCCATGTGTCAATAGGGAGCTGGGAGAGCATCAGTCTCTGGGATCAGCCCCTGTGCCCACGATCACCTCCGACAGCGGAGCCGTCCCAGGGCTCAGCCCTGGCAGCTGCTGGAGGCTGCTCCTGCTCGGGTCCCCCACCCAGCACAGGCACTGCCCCTCTAAACCAGTCCTGAAACACAACCACAAAATCACTCTGTGCCTTGGAGGAAAAAAACACAACATTTTGGGAAGAGGCATATAATGAAAAGAAGCAGCAGGAGAGGCAGCAGAAAAAAACAGCCCTTGGAAGCTCTTCTCTTTCTGTAGCAGCTCTTTTCTTCCCTAACTCCCTAAAAAGGAGTCTTTTAGGCTTAGGAATTAACTGCCTGAGCTTGCACTGGCACAAACACTGACGTGGGACAGGAGAAAAGTGGCTTTGAGCTGTGCTCCCCTGCCCCTCCCTGATGGCAGCTCCCATTCCTGAGCTGAGGGCAGGACAGGTGAGGATGGAGCAGGAGAGAAGCTCTCCCTGGAGTGACAGGATCTGGGGAAGGAAATGAGCAATTTCTCCTTAACCTGCTGCCCTTTCCCTGTGTCCCTGGAATGCTGGTGCCAGGGTGAGGATGTGCAGGGGTGGCCGTGAGGATTTGTGTCCATGGGGGTGGCCACGAGCCCAGGGCAGCCCAGGGTCACCTCTGTGTGGGACCAGGGCCTCGCTGGGAGCTCCAGCCCTGCAGTGATGCCTCAAGAACGTTGTGTCTGTCTGAAAGACAACCCTGAGCAGGGCTTGGTTTTTAAATAGATCACTCCTGACAAAGCCCATTACTCATGGTGGGCAAAAAGCCAATATCCCTTCAGTTCAGAGAGCCCTCCTGCCACTGCTGTGAGTGATCTGTGACCACGGGGGGCATGTGGGGAGGAGGAAAAGGCCTTTCCCTGACAGCTGAATGCAATCTCTTCATCAGCCAGATCTCTGGGAGTTCAGGCTTCATTTGCTGCCGCTCCTGGTGGGGTTTGATGTGTTCCACGTGCTCCTCAGACAGGACCCACTCACAGCAGCCCAGACAGGACTGACCCAGCCCTGGTGCCTCCAAGAGGGGCTGAATTCCTCTTGAGGGCTGACCAAGAGGATCAGATCAAACCCAGGCTGTGCCAGCACATCAGGAGCAACTTTCTGTCTATGTACTAAGAAGTGATGATGGTTTTTTTGCAAAGTCCCCATATGGGATAGAAATGAATGACCAGCAAAATACACACAGGTCCTGTTGTTTCCCCTGTTCCAGCAGCACAGAGTGAGCTGCTCCTGAATTATGTACAAGCTTGAAACCAAGAAAGGAAAAGAATTTGGGAAAGATGGGCTGGGCACAGCAGACCTGTCCCTCTGCTGTGTCTTTCCTCAGTTCTGTGGTTTTTTCCTACCATTCAGTACTGGAGGGTTGTTTGCAAGAGGGGTATAATTTCCTACCATATCTGAATTGTAGCATTTAAAAATTCCGGTGCTTTAATGCCAAATCATTCGGGCTTCCAGTGCTTTATTTTATGGCTATGCTTTGCCATGTCTGGCGCTGTGATTGCTTTTCACATCTTACACATAATCCTCAAGAAGCCTTTTCATATCCCCTCAATCTGATTTACTTCCAAGTGAATCCCTCTAGGTCTATGGATACACTCACTGTTCATGGGACTTGAGGATTGCATATTAATAGAATAGNCACTGTTTTTAGGTGCCTGTGCTCTGTCCCCTGGGACTGGAACACCTCTCCCTGTGTGTGAGCAGCCTGGCTGGCAGCTGAGGGCAGGCACGTGCTCTATTCTGTGAAAGGTCAGATTACTTAAGAAAGCCAAGAACCTCTTCTGAAATGCTCGCAAATGCAAATAAAAAGCCTTGAAGTCACTATTCTGTACCTGTGGATGCGGCTGCTCTTGATAAAGGGATTTTCCTCTGTGGACAGGGGATCTGGAACAGCTGAAAGTCAGGGGTGGTGTCAGAGGGGTTCAGTGCCTTGTTCCACTGACAGGCAGAGAGGAAGACACTCAGAGACCTGCAAAGTTCCATGAAATCTGGTTTGGGTTCATCACTTTTACAGCTCCTGACTAGAGCCAACTTTAGAGTCTTTTGCCACAGGATAAAATATTACAACATTATTTTTATTTCATTGATTTAACCTGGTCTTCAACAAGAGTGGGACAGAAAATTGCATTTAAAAGATAAGAGGAAAAAAGAGATCTAGTGGCTGCATTGCATGTGAGATGGCAAAGTGACTGCTGTGATTACAATTTGTTATGCTGAGCATTTGGGCTATATTTTTGCTAAAAATCCAATTTTACCATAGAGCAGCGTATCTAAGAGCAGTTTAAAATGGATTATATAGTAAAAGCCCAAGTCTTACATTATATTGTAACTGAAATGAGCTGATTTTGCTGTTATTTAGCAGTTCCCATCCTGTGTGGCAGCACTTGTCACAAAGTGCATCTATTCCACTTGGATAAGTTGCTGGGTAAAATATTGAGGAATGCCCAACAGCCAGGGACTGACTGGAACTCAGAACACAGCCTGGTGCACAGATGAGCTGCCTTCCCTTCTGGCTAAAGTGGAGCTAAAATCTGTAAAAACCAACAGTTCAGAGGCGAGGCTGAGTCTGAGGAAGGGCAGCAGTGACAGGAATGGCTGGGAGCTCACGGCAGGTGTGGCACAGGCCCGGCTGTGCCCCCTGGCAACCCCCTGGCACAGCCTGCTGAGAGCTGTGGGGCTCTCCGTGCATCCCTCCCTTCCCTGGCTGCATGATTCTGCAGATTTGTTATTTATAGTATTTTAGTATTAAATAATAAATCAGCGTCTGGGAGAGAAATGAGTCCTGTTTGCATTTGGCTAAATCATTTTCCCTACAAAGCTGGAAAACTGAGACCTGTGGAATGTCTTTCATTCTGCCATCTGAAATGCTGTGGGATTTCATTCACCACTGTCTCCTTTCTCCTGTGAGAGGAGGTGGAGTTCTTTGGTATTTTATTGAGATTGCACACATGTTGGGAAGGAAGGCCCTGGAGAGGGTTCCTGTCCCACTGGCAGGGTGACCACGTCCCCTTCTCTCTCTGGGCCACTCTGAGCTCTGTGCTGGGGACAGCAGAACTGGAACTGCAGCAGCCCAGGTGTGGGAGGGGAGGGACAGCTGACTGTGCTGGGTTACCTGGTTGATTCCGGAGAGATGGGAATTCACAGAATCAGGGAATGCTTTGGGTTGAAAGGGATCCTAAAAGCTGCTCTCATTGCAGCCCTCCTGCCATGGGTGCAGGGCCACAAGTTGGAATTGATGTTCCTCATGGGTCCCTTCCAGCTCAGGATCATCCGTGATTGTGTGAAATCCTTGCTTTCAGTCACTGATTGTTTCCATCCTGAGTATTTCACTTGCAAACAGAGCTCTGACACCCAGGGATGTTCAGGTCAATGCCCTTTGTCTCAGTTTGTGGTGATTTAAGGCGTGGGTTTCATTTGCTGTACCCTCAAGTGCTAAGGGTGGTGATGTGCTGGCTGCCCACTCTGGATTGACACTGCCAGGGAAGCAGTTACTGACGGCACAGAAATTCTGTCCAACCCTTTTCCCAAGTGCCTCAGTGGCACAGGGAGCTGGGCACGGACACCTCTCCTGGGGCAGCCCTGGCAAACAGGAATGCTGAGATGGGGCTCTGAGAGGACCTGTCCCCATGGTGCCTTTCCCATAAAAACAGTGCACAAAGGGTGTCCCAAGCCCCCCTGGCCCATTCCAGTGCAGTTTCCCTGCTGTGACTCCCTTGGGCTCAGAGTGGGCAGCACCAGTGGAAATGAGTCCCACAGGTGACATTTCCATTACTCCAAGGGGGTGTCCAAGCTGCCAGAACCCCCCCTGGAAGGACAGAGAGCCCCAGCCTTTCCTGAGTGCAGGGTTTGTGCTGCAGGAACCCCTGGACACGGCACGTGAGCAGCTCCAGCCACAGCCTTTGTTTCTGACAAAAAATGAATCATAAAAGCTGCTGAAATTCATTTTCAGTTCACAGTACATTTGGTGCCAGACTCTCCTGCTGCAATCATGTGAATATATCCTGACACACACAATGAGCTGCCTGAGTTTGTTTACCCTGGGCTATGCACTTCAGGGCATGCGTGCAGAGTTTTAAAGACACATGTTTTCAGAGCCTGAACACCCATTTTCTCCTCAAAATCTTTATTTCCTACCAAACTAGCCATTATATTTTACTGGAAAGTTCCTTCCCTTTTCTTCTTCCAGCATTTTTTAGCCCTGCTCAGGTGGAACCAGACAAAGGATGGGCAATGCCAGGGTTTTGGAGTGGCACAACTATAGAAAATGAATACTTTAAACAATATTTCAGTATGTGCTGAAAATCTAAGAAGAAATGGTAAAAATAAATGCAAATGTTGCTTTGTGAAGTTAAAATGAAGATTTCATCTGTAGATCTCTTCTCCTGTTCTGAAATCTCATATTCCCTTTTCACTTCCAAGTTGGGAGAATTGAAAGCTGCACTAAGCATGGTGGGGATGATGGGCCCTTCCTTACAGCACTCTAACACTCCTGCCTTTCTGGGTAATAAATTGTCCACGAGGCAGTGTGGATGGGAGATTTCCTTTGGGCCTTTTCCAAACCCTCGGAATTGGCATCTGCTCTGACAGATCTCCCCAGCCACCAAAGCAAGGCCGGGGTTTTCGCTGGAGATTCACAGAGATGAACTATTCCAGGAGCACTTTTTGATACAGTTTTGGTCCTCTGGAGTTTGCTAGTCCAGCTGTGCAGTGTTTGGGGAGGAGGGTGGAAGGGCCTGGTGTAAATGGTGACGGAAATTGCCAGGAATTGTGTTCATTACCGAGTCCTGTCACTGCATCCTCATCTGGATCAGAGTTAGTGCAGAAAGGACAGAACTGGGAAAGAGCCTCTGCTCTTTGCTGCTTTTCTGATCCTTCCTGACATCCACACCCTCAGGAAAGGCTCTGCCAATGGCCCTGGGTTTGCTGCTGGCCTTCAGATGCCTCTGTGTGTGCAAACTGATGGAGCTGTTTACCTATGTTTGATCTATGGCAGGCCTTTTCCCAGGCAGGAATTCAAGCTTGTTCAATAGAGCTCATTAGGTAATGAGCTTATTCACTAAGCTCATTAGTGGTGGAATTCATCCTGCTCAGCCCTCTACAGCCCAAAATCTTGTGTCCCTTCAGCCCACGTTACCACTCGTCCTGACCCTTGGCTAGAGGGGTGACTTTTGCCTAATTTCATCCATTTCCCATGTTTTCATTCAACAGCTGCTTTGCTGAATGACTGTTTCTATTATTTAATGTGTCCTGCTATTCCTCTCTAGCTGAAAAATATCTAAGAGGGCTGAAATCTTGTGTATCAAGTGTGCCAAGGCTGGAATATCCTGCCAGCTCATTTCATGGGCTGAAGCAGAGTGTCTGTCTGACTCAGTGGGACTCATCCTCTGCTGTGCTGCATGCTCCCAGGATTGATGAACAGACGCTGGGGCAGATGTAGGTGGGCAGGAAAACGAAAGAGGCACCAAGCAAGAGTTGTGATTGCCTCCTGCGAGCTGCCCATGATTGCCCATCTGCACACAATCCCGGGCTCTTGGGGGCGGTTCTGAAGCACACACAGCCATGGCAGGAGCTGGGAATTTCGTATTTTGGTTAATTATGCAGAGATAAGAGAGCGAGGTTGGTAAAAAGGGTACCTCAGGTGCAAAGCTGGGTGGGAGACAGGGTTTTAAATCTTCCTGAAGCAGCAGCACAAGTGAGATGTGTGACAGTGAGGAATGTGTGTTGGCAATAATGCTTCATTGATTCGTGCTCACAGTGGTAAATTTAGGTGCTGTTTCTACTCATTTCAGACACTGATTACTAGAAAAAGGCTCTGATGCAGTGGAGTAACAGAGGTGTCAGAGCCCGTTCCCATCTCCCCTCACGAGAGGCAGGAAGAACCAAGTGGAGCTTTTCTCACATGAATATTGATGACAAAGCCCAAGAAATGATGTAAACATCAAAAAAGCCCCACTAAAACAGGATTACAATTGAGAATGAGTTCTGAGTGGCAGGGAGAGGATAAGTTCACACCTGCACTGTCAGGCGGGGCAGGTGAGCAGGAGCTGGAGCAGAGCTCACCCACCTGGGGAGGGTTCACTGCAGCCCAGCTCTGCCCAGTGCCTGAATGCCCAGCAGCAGCCAGGGCACCCTGGGTGTTCCTGCAGTGCCTCTGCCAGGGGTTTGCATCCAGCAGGGATCAGTCCTCGTGCCCTTCACTGGGACCCAAACTGCACCCAGGGCTGGGTTTGCTTCCACAGAGCACTCCTGGTCCAAACTGAGAGCCCAAAGTCGATGGACTCAGGAGAAAGCAGCTCAGAGCAGCTTTCTCTTGCTTTAGCTTTCCCTTTGAAGACAGCTCATTTCTGCCCAGGTTGTGAGCAGAGCTGCCTTGCACAATCTTTTTCCATTGAAAAATAAAGTGCTGTTTTTGTTCTTACCACTGTGCCTGTAATTAATATTTGAGGAGGATGGCTCCCTTGTGCTCCAGATCATACAAATAAAGAGAAAAGTGTGCACATGTTGTCTCCAAATTACACCCAAAAGTGCAGGTGTAGCACACAGACACAGAATTGAGGATTATGGCCCCATCCCTGGCAGAGCCCAAGGCCGGGCTGGATGGGGCTCTGAGAAACCTGGGACAGTGGATGGTGTCCCTGCCCATGGCAGGGGGTGGGAATTGAGATTTTTCCAGCCCAAACCATTCTGGGATGTCAGGATTCTAACTACATGAGAAAAGAAGCAAAATTAAATAATAGTAAGAAGTGTTTTCCTTCGTTTAAAAAGGGGGGGAAAAAAGGACTGCCTGGTGGTGGGGTGCAATCTTGTTATTGAGGCCTCACATTTGCATATTAAAGGCTGAAAATGACTCAAGATTTTATCATCTGCTGTTTTCACATCTGATGTGGAGCCCTGTATCTACAGGCAGGATGAGAAAAGCAGCAGTCGTTTGCGGCTCTGGGATGGCAAAGGGGACTCACAGGGACACCAGGAACACAGCAAGGAGCACGTGAAGGATAATTGCCAGGAGCACAGAGCTCAGGGCTCCTCACAGGGCTGGGATGTGTGATTTGATCACCAGGAGCTGTGTTCACCCTGGGCCAGGCTGGGGAGTTTTGGGGGTGCCAGGGTGGCACTGCCAGGGAGCTTTCAGCAAACCCCAATGTGGCACACGTTCAGCAGCAGCAGCTGCCTCCCTTCATGAGTTTAAAACTCATTACTTGAATTTTTTGACCTTTTCTGAGGAGGCTGCACAGCACAGATCCAGAGAGAGCTCAGACCCTGCTCCAGCTTAGCTTCCGTCACCTCCTTCCACGGGACTCCTCTCTTTGAGGCAAACAATCCTTCTCAAGGGCTTTCTTGGCGTGTGCATCAGCTAAATTTCGCCAACTCCTGAAGGCAAAAAGCTAAAGCTGATCTGTGTTTTAATTTTGCTGCAGATGGCAGCCCGAGATGAAAGCAGCAGCTTCCGCAGGCAGTGCTGCCCCAGCGCTCCCGGACGGGCTGGGGAGAGCTCGGGAAATGGCTTTGAGTGCCCGCCCGGGCCGGGGCTGCTGCTGCTCCTCGCTGATGCTTTCAGAGGTGAGAGGCGACACATCCTCTGTGTCCCCGCTCGGCACCGGCGGTGGCAGAGGGGACAAAGCCCCGGCAGCGCCGGACCCCGCACCGCCCCGCATGGGAAGACACAAAAATCCACAATGGAAAGGCAGAACAAAACGGCAAAACCGGGCAAGAATGAGGCAAAGAAAGAGCCAGATGCTCCAGCGTCATTTGTGAGGCTGCAAAGCAGGATGAAAAGCCAGGAAAGGCTCGCACCTTTAGCAGGAGTAATGAATTGTTTCCTCCTCTGGCAGGCAGTGATTTGACTTGCCACACGCCTCCCAGTAATTTCCCAGCAGGTTTTAATGTTGGAACAATGGCATTCTGTTAGATATTGATTTTAAAATAACTCTTCCACACTTACTTGTAACTTTAAGAGGTGAATTACAGCCCTTGAGTGTACGCTAATGTAGCAGTGGTAAATAGTTAAATAGACACAATCTGTTTCTGCAGGCATTATCTGTCCAGGAGAAGGCAGAGCTTGGCTGAACGCTGCCTGTCTTCTGGTCTGCAGGAAAAACATTCATTAGTCCGCCTTCACTGGAGAAAAATATTAACAAATCCACGATGGATGTGGTGGGATTCGACAGAACAAAATCCTGTGCTAGGTGGTGAAGCAGCGAGAGTGGGAGGCAGTGGGTAAATGACCAAATCACAGCTCTTGTCTTCAGCCTCTAGAGAGCAGCGATGCTCAGGGTGGGGTGTCAGTGCCAGCAGCCTGGGCTGAGCCTCGGGGGCTGCCTGGGGCTGGCCGGGCTCCTGTGCCTGCCCTTTGGCCACGGGCAGTGCCAGCACTGGCTGCCCCGGCCGGGGACCGCAAGGATGTGGTGCCTGTGAGGATGAGGATGGGTGTTGGCAGTATGAGGCTCCAGCCAGAGGGGCTGCAGAGACTCGGGGCACTCAGCAGCTCCCTGTGTTCCTCTCCCTGAGCACACCCATGGGCTGCAATCAGTCAAGAAACATAATTAGTTTTGGCTAATTTGCTGCAGGGCCTTTAACTTCTCTTCCCCTCTCCCTGCTCTCCGGCTGACAGTGGCTACTCTGTCCCTTATTTTCAGTCTGTAAACTGATTACTTTTACTGGGTCAGCTCTGTTATGAAATTATCATTTTATGAGACTAAAAATAGCCCAGATCCAGTCAGCATGCCAATCACTTCCCATCATCTCCAATGAAAATGCAATGTTATCTTTAATCTGTATTTTTCAGGCACTTACTGTGAGGCAGGTTAGAAAGAAAAGGGGGAGGGGGGGGGAAGAGAAGGAGGAGATCAGAAAAAAAATCTGTAAATCAGTTGCTATAGATGCATCCCTGCCAAGGCTTGCACTGGTAAATTTAGCAGTCACGTTACAATTTTAGTCAGCACCATTTCTTAGCCTTATTCAAAATAATTCACTTCTCACACAATGAGTTACCCTGAAGGCAAGTTATTTTGTCTTGCACATTAAAAATGGTGCATTTGCACATACATGCAACTGTTACAAATATCCAAAGCCACAAAAAGCATAAGGATGCATAATTTTTTTTAAGAGAGGAAAAAAAATAATCCAGTGAATTCCGCTTGCTCTGAGAATGAATAAAGATATTTTAATACTTCTGGGGTTCTGGTGAATACAAATAGCTCAAAAATGAGATGCTTGCCTGAGATTTATATCAAGATAGTGAAGGGAAAAGGTTCCATCTGTAGTTTCTGATACAAAGACATTTCGCACACAGTATCTGTAAATCCATTAGGAGGAGAAAATTGATACACGTTTTGTATAAGATGAAGCTGGAGTGAAGAGAATGAAAGCTCAAGGAAATGGCCTCTTTGTGTAGCTCCATCAATCCATGGTTTGATTGGACTTTCTGTGTATTAAATTCAAGCAGTTCTTTGGCCCATGGATGCAAGGAATTGTTGACTGTGTGGGAAATGGTGAGAGAGATGAAATTCCAGCACCTTCCTTCATGAAGGAGCCACCCCACATCTCATCCATCTTGCCATTGGTGATGTTAAATGTGCAAAGTGTTGTTTCTATTCGAGCAGCTTTTCCTGACTCAGTTTCATGGCAGTTCCCAAAGTCCTGACACGCACTATGAGATTCCCAGCCCAAACAAGAATCCATCCCGAGGAGCTGGGAATGGCAACACTCCAGAGATGATTTATGATTTCCCTTACTTTGCAAACTCCTCTCGGTCTGTGTGAAGGAGGGTGAAGGAAGGTTACTCTCAGCCTGAGTGGTTTGCTGAGCAGAATCAGAGCGGAGCTCTCACGGTACCTGGCAGCGAGTGCTGGGACTGGGACGTGCTCAGGGCTCAGCCCAGCTGGCAGCTCTGTGCCACCACAGCCCCACGTGCCACTGCACTGCCCACACCCCGTCCCCTCTCCTGCCCACGACTGAGCACAAAGAATAAAAGAAAACCAAGATACAGAACAGAGTCTGATGTTCTTTCAGGCTGTTTAATTGTGTTCTCTCTGATCCACGTTTGGCAGAGGCAAAACTGAGCCAAGACAAAGCAAATCAGAGCCCACCTCCAAATCCCTGCTCTCTGCACACTCAGCTAATGAACCCTCTAAGAAACTCCAGCTCTTGCTCCAGATCAGGCTGTTGACACAACCAGGCCAGCTGGGCTCTTCCATCGACCTTCCTAACCTGGCTCCTTAATGAATTTTACAGATGGGCCTGTGTTGTCCAAGTGCACTGAGCTGTAACTCTCAAAGTCATTGACCAGTGCAGCCCAACCCAGCAGGGCTCTCAAAACCATTATGGTCTTGTGAATTGTAAGGGCCCCAGTCAGCCAGAGAGATTCTGCACAGAGCATCCCAAGGCTGTGGGAGCTCAGCCTTTCTAGGCAAGAGAAAACTACAGTTTATCCCTAAGGACAAACCAAACCCAGCATCAGCCTCTGTTCTTGGGCTGTGGTACTGCTGCTTTCTTGATCAAAATGCCCCAAAGCTCTCAGTGACAATTCCCTCCTTAAAGCAACTTCCAGTGCCTAAAGGGGCTCCAGGAGAGCTGGAGCAGGACATTCTACATGGGCATGGATGGACAGGACAAGGAGGAATGGCTTCCCACTGCCAGAGGGCAGGGATGGATGGGATATTGGGAAGGAATTGTTCCCTGGGAAGGTGGAGAGGCCCTGGCACAGGGTGCCCAGAGAAGCTGAGGCTGCCCCTGGATCCCTGGCAGTGCCCAAAGCCAGGCTGGACACTGGGGCTTGGGGCAGCCTGGGACAGTGGAAGGTGTCCCTGCCATGGCAGGGGTGGCACTGGATGGGCTTCCAACCCAAACCATTGCAGGACTCAGTTCCCCTGCCTGGGCACTGTGGGCAGCCTGGCTGTGATGCCCAGCAGGGTCCTGGGGAGCCTCTCCATGCCTACAGAGGTGCAGGAAGATGTGGCACTCAGGTTTTCACAGCTAGGGTTTGCTGCCTCTGCTGCAGGTCATAGACACTGCCCAGGAGCCTGGAACATACTGCTGCTGTCAGATGAAATGAAAACAGCTGTAAAAAGCTTAGAAAAACACTTTCCTTGGGCAAAACTGGCATGGGGTTTAGTGGGATGACAGAGGTCTCGTGTTTGTGCTGCACACGAGGAACAACAGCAGAACTTGAGGCTTCCCCATCCATTTCACTCCCTAAATGTGAATTAAACTGAATATTGGGTGGGGCTTGGAGCAACCCTGGGCTAGTGGGAAGTGTCCCTGCCCATGGCACAGGACTGGAATCAGGTGGGCTTTAAGGTCGCTTCCAACCGCAACCATTCTGTGATTCCAGGAAACTCAGATCTCTGGTACCAGGGGAACCAAATTCCCTCTAATTAACACATTTCTGTATAGATGCAAACCCAGTGATTGCACATGGAAATAGCTGAAAGCCAGGACAGGGATGTGGATGTGGGATGGGCCTGGCACTGCTCCTCTGCTGCTCTGCGATTCCTGACCTGGGGTCAGGGGGTCAGGAGCTCTGCAGGACTCAGGAAGGTTCTGGCAAAGGCAGAGCTCACTGCTCTGGGGCCTTCGAGAGGTACGAGAGAGGACATGGGGAGCTCTTGGCCTCTTGAGAAAAATGTTTCTGCATGAATTGGAGAGCTGATTTTGAATTAATTTTGAATAGTTGTTTCAGTAATTCGGATTGATTTAAGATGCACCCAAGAATAATGCTTTAATTATAAAGCCTCCTGAGCAAAATTTAAATCATGTTAAATTAAAAACAGCCTCTGTTAAACCAGGGCTGATGAGCACAGCAGAGGGATTGGAGATGCAGGGTCAGTATAATTTAATTCCTTTGCTTTGTTTCCCACTCCAGAAAAGCTGCTGTACCTGTCTCCCTGAGTTGTTAACTGCCCAAGGAGCCTGCAAGTCATCCTGAATTTCTCCAAACTGGTTTGCATGGCAACTTCACAAAAACCAGCAGTTAATTATTGATGCTGGGCTTCACTTTCAAGAAGAAATGCATTTTATTGCCTTTTATTTATGGGTCAGTCCAGAAATGTGATTGTACCCCAAAGATACTTGGGGATCTGGGAGAGCAGCTGCTGCACAATGCAGTGGGAGGGGTAATGGTCTCCTACTCTTGGCTCTGTTTGCTTGTTTGCTGTAAATAAACTTTTGTTCATACAAATGGAGCTAATCTTAGTAACAGGGAAAAATTATCCTGCGCATTTCAGATCACTCCTCTAAGGCACTCTGTCAAAGCAGTGGTGGGATCCCAGCATCGGGGAAACTGTCACTTACCTGGATTTAAACGTATTGGTGGTGAAAACAAACTAGATATAGATATAGATATAGATACAGATATAGATAGATATATGTATATATATATAGATATAGATATATGTATATATATGTATATATATGTATATATATATATGTATATATATGTATATATATGTATATATGGTTTTGAGTTAAAAACTGTTGTGCTTTATAGTTTCTTGTTTTAAATGCTGGCTGAATTATTAAGGGCAAAAGGCAGGAAACATTTAAGATCCTGATAAAAGCTCTGAGTGCCACTGAAATCCAAGCAGTAACGTGGCCAGCACTGAGGAGGGGAGCTCTGATGGATCAGGGAGCACGTTGGAGACCTTGGCTGCATTTCTGGCAGTGTCTGTGCAGGAGGAATTGCCAGGACTCTCATTAGTAACAAGATCCTTCCAAACAGATTGAAATGACTTCTGAAGAGAGATGTAGATGAAACATGGTCTGAAAGTGCCAGCTTGTCAGAACTGGTAGGATTTTGGGGGAGATGAAGGGGGCCAGGAGGGTTAGCCCTGGGTGGGGAACTCCTCCAGGAGGGTAAACCCCCACCCCACACAGGGGGAAATGACCTGAAAGTCCCAAATCAGGAATACCAGAAGTCTCAGTTTTAAGACTTTGATAGCATTTTATAGGTTCCTTCCCAATGAGCCCTTACAAAGCCATGTTTAAATGTCTAATTTCTTAAATCTATGTCAACTCAGTACCAGCACTTGCTCCTCTATGATTTCTGTGATTGCAACAAATTGGGAACACTCTGAGGTCCTTGGGAGCACTGGGTTTGTCCCTGCGTTCAGGAAGGGAGGGAAAGGGATCCAAACCAGGGCCCTGCCCCGGCAGGAGCAGCCTCAGCTGCTCTCCAGCACATTCTGCACGTCCTGGGGCTGTTCCCATCCTACACAGGACAGCCCCCTGACCCCAAGGTCCTGTCACAAAGATGTAGCAGCACAAGTGTGAATGGGTGCAGGCTGTGCCCGTGGAAGGATGGGTGTGATCATTATTGAACAGGAATCTGGAAATAGAACTGGATTTTCACACATCTCCCCTCGTGCAGAGACACGTGGAGGAGCCACCCAAGGCAGGTGACCTCTGAAGCTGTTCAAATACAGTGCTGGGGACAGGAGGGGGGAACTGACCAGTATGAACTGGCCAGTATGGACCAGTCAGAATAAGGAAAGTTGAGCTACAGTGTTGGGCAGTGCTGGGATTTGCAAAGCCCAGCTTTGATTTCCCAGTGTGTGCTGCCTTTCCCAGGGTAAGGAACAGCTTTTGCCATAAACCAGCAAACTTTGCTTAGATATCAAAAAGGAAGAATAAGAGATCTTTAGGTGACTATGACAAACAGGTTCTACATTTGCACTTAATGAAGAAATTCAGACTTTCAGTTGTCACATGCCCAGATTCGGTGCCTTTCTGACAGCTGAATTATGATTTTAATAATTTAAAAGTGCTACTGTGAGCCTGTTCATGTATAATAGGCACAGAGAAGTGTTTAAAATCAAAAGCAGTTTAGAGAAAAAGTGGTCACTGCATTACAAGGAGGAGAATTGTCTACATCTGAATATTAAACTGTGTGAACACTCCAGTGGGAAAACTCCGCAAAGCAACTCTAAACTCCTATATTGTTCTCATGTGTGGGATGAAGAGATTGCACTTGATCCTGGCTTTGTGTATGCCTGAAGCAGCAGCCTGCAATGCCCACTTTCCTCTACAGAACCTTGTCAGGGTGAGGGTTTGGCCATTCTCCTCGCAGAGGTTTTAGTTCAGAGCAGCAGAAGCACAAATCTGTAATCTGTCACGACATCTGTAAGACGGAAATGGAATACAAGGGGGAAAAGTGCCCTCCAGGCTACATTCCCCTTGCATTGATTTCATTATCTTTGTACCTGTCCATGGGAATGTTTGAAATTCTACTGCAACCACCACAGCACGCTTGGTTTTCAAACTCACAGCTAAACACAGACAAGAAACCCCTATCCTGCTCAATTAAGTAAAACCCAGATCATGTCCTGGCCATCATTGAGGATTTCCGTACAGTGACCCACAACATCCACTTGAATTCAGAAAATCTGTAGTTGCTGGCAGGTCAAGTGAGGAAACAACATCTGACATTGCAATGAGACACAACAGACACATCAGCAACTTTGTGTGAAACGCATGGCTGGAGCCAATGTCAGGGAGAGCAGAGCTCTCTCTCCCAGCCCCTCGCACTCGGGTCGGCTTTTCCCTCCTGCAGGAATGAATCAGAACCTGCTACTCGAGCGCCTTGCTCCTCCTGCACTCGTTCACTGTGGTGCCGAGCATTTGCCAAGTGGGTGTAAGTGCTTTTTCTGGTTTATACAACTGCAGACAAATTGCAGGAGTTGTAAGGCAAAGAACAATCAAGCCCTCAACACTTCCAGCGCCTTCTCGAACATGCACCCAGGAAAACGCTGAGGAGAAGCTGAAGTCAAGCTCCCAGCACATGCTTGCCTGCTGCTCAGGAAAAGGAAAAGTAATACTCACCCCAGTGTTGTCATGGTTACAATAGTGTACCAAAAGGAAGCAGGAATACTGGTGAATTTGCTCGCCGAGGACCCTTTCTCTGCATAAAACATCACAGTTGCAAAGATGATGATTGCCATAGTGAGGGAAAAGAGGAGAAAGCCAAGCTCGGAGGCACAGCTCTTCAAAGTGTAGCCCAAGATTCTCAGGCCTTGGGAATGGCGGGAGAACTTGAAAATCCTGAAAACCCTAAAAACCCTTAGCGTGACAAAGGCTCCGCTGACGTCCTCATTGTTGGTCATCACCAGGCCGATGTAGTAGGGCAGGATGGCCACCACGTCGATGATGCTCATCACGCTGCGGATGAAGCGGTAGCGGCTCGGCGCCGCGAAGAGCCTCAGCAGGTATTCGACCGTGAAGATCATCACGCAGGCCGTGTCCAGGCAGAAGAAGGCCACGGCGTAGCGCTCGCCGCACGGCAGCTCCTTGCTGCCTGGCACAGTGCCGCATGGCACGGTCTCCACCACGTTGGTGATCACAGAGACGGCGATAAAGAACCCAGTGACGTAGTAAAAGACTAAGGCTAAGGTGCTGGTGTGGGGGTTCTCGAAGGCTCGCCACATGGTCTGCCGGAAGCTCAGCGAGGGCATGGAGCCCTCCTGGTTGTTCTCTGAGTCGTTGTCGTCCATCAGCCGCTCCGCGTTCTCCCGCTTCCTGTCCTTGTACTCTTCGTAGCAGCAGTCCCCAATGATCTCGGGGAGGATCCCGTAGAAGGCGAGCTCTTCATCGTAAGCGGAGATGCACTCGTACCTGGGGTAGTGCAGCTTGCCAGTTCTATAAAAATTGAGGATGCACCTGAAGACCTCGGGGTCCCGGTCAAAGAAGTACTCCTTGGTGTCTTCGTTGAAGAAGAACTCCTTCTCCGTGCTGCCCAGGAGAGTGTCCGGGTACCTCTCCAGTGTAGTCCTCCAGGTCTGGAAACGCCTGCCACTCACATTGAGGATGATCAGCTCATCCTGCCTCTTGTTTTTCTCCGTTGGAGCCAGCGGCATGGGACAGTTGGCCACTGGCATCCATCCTATGGCAGCTGCCCTGGCAAAGGGCAACCATGCTGCTACTCCTGCTGCCATGATGAGTCCGGGCCGTGTTACTGGGGATGAGGCTTGGGGTGCTGCTGGGATCTGCTGGGAGTCAGACCAGTTCCATCTAAAACACAGAAGAGAAGAGAACACAGCACTCAGTCACGCGGGGCGTCCTGCCCTGTTGGGTTGGAGAGCCCAGGATCAGCACAGACATGAGAATTTAAAACCACTGGCTCGCCTTCACCTCCCTGGTGAAGAATGATGTGGAACAAGGCACATGATAATCAGCTCAGCAGGGTTATGGCATTATTATAGATTGAAATTTTGAATAGCAAATGATTCCTCATTAAAAGCATTTTAAAAGTAGCATAAACACAGTAATTTATATTTGCTTCCTCACAAACAAGACTAATCCATAATTCCCCAGGTGTAAGCCTCCTGTGCTCATCAGTTTAACTACAGCTGTCAAGAAAGAGCTGGGGATTCCAGTGAAATCAGCCTGTGGTGGAATCGTATGCCACGAAACCCCACAACTGGGCTTAGCTGCATTTCCAGTCCTAAACAAGTTCAGTATGTTCTGAATCTTGCACTAAGAACATCTGTCGTTGAAAGAAATGGATTTTTTTTCTCAGGTTTTCAGCAGCTGTCTTCCATCTTTAATGCAAGGCCTGGCCCCAGCAGCAGTTTGCTGCTGCTCTCTCTCATTTAGAGCTGGAGTTTACTCTTGGCAAGTATTGCAGCCCTCCACTGGACCAAAGGAAAACTCTGATTTTTGGGGAAATGTTGTTCAAAATGCCTGAGCACCAGGAGCTTCAATCCCAGGTGTGAAGGCCAATGGATTAAGCTACCAAGTACCAAGAACATTAGAATAAAGGAACACTCCAAAGCTGGAGAATTTCTTTCCAGCAGGAAGATGCTTAGGTTATTTCCTGGCTAGCAGGGGCAGAAGCCCTTCAGCTGAAGAACTGAAGGACTCCTAGGCTGAAACAAAATCTGTTCACTGCACTCTTGGATTTTAGCCGAGGAATATCCCAAGTTGTCCAGATCCTCAGCCACTGGGGGCCAACATTCTCTTGAAGTTTGAGTGGGTTTTGTGTTCTGATCTAGCCATGAATTTGTTTTATTATTTGATCTTTGGTCAGAGTTCTTAGAGTCTTCAACTTTTGTTTTAACTTGCTTTTACTTTCACTTCCCTTGTGCTTTTCTAATTCTGCCATGAAATTATCTGAAGAAAGGTGCCATTGTCATATAAGATGCATTAGGAGCCCTATCAAAAATCAATTTATCAATGGAAATTCCATTGATTCCACTGGCTCAGGCCCTCCAAGCTTAATTGTATCTTTGTAGGCAGTTTTATTCTAAAGTTTTTAACGGACATGAAAGCTGCCATTCCAGCCAGTGAGGCTGCAGCATTATTGATTAAATGGGCCATCAAAATACTGAATAAAAAATGATGGAATCAGTCTGTGGTGAAAACGCCTGAAGTGCTCACAGAAACGCTCTTCCTCTTCAGGGCAAATTAACATTCATCACCTTAATGTGTAGCATCTTCCTATGCAATTTCACCATCCAAAGGACAATTGAAACCCCTCGTGCGAGCATCGTTCTGCTGCTGAAGAGCTTTTGTAATTACGGAACATACAATAACCCACGGTGATGCTTATCCCAGGGAGACACTTTGTTTATCTGCACGGCACTGGAGCAAACATCTCACAATATTTCCCTCTGAAGAATTGTTCAGTGTTACAAAGCACCACTTTTTCTCTCCCCCAAAGAGGGAATTGGCTGCATTGGTCGTGGCCACCCTGGGGACCAGGCTCTGCCGTCTGTGTGAGGCACAGCTCAGCATTGAAAACTTTCTCTGCATGACTTTGAAAAGCTCCCCCAGCCCTCTGCTGAAAGGGCATCTCTAGGGGCTCAGCAGGCTCGGGCTGCAGCCTTCTGCCACCAGTGGATCTTTTAACTTTCATGAAACACTTCAGAACAGGAGCAGCAAAATAAGAATTATTTCATTCGTTAATCACCAAACATATACAGGCAAATAACCGAGAAACCAAGAAAAGGCATCTTGTTCCTGCTCTCCCTGCTGGCAAACTGCCTGCCTTGGGTTTTAATTTCACTTAGCACCATCACCAGAGTCCTTCTGCCAGGACTGACTGGTGACCTGACCAGTTTCAGCACACTGGATCCTCATCTCCCCTGATTTCTCAGGGGAACCACGTTAGAAATCTCTTCTGTACTTTCATAACTTTGCTTGTAGATTCCAGGTTACCTACATTAGCTGCTGAGGCACTATAAATACTTCACATATAATTGTTCCAATAAAGCACTGGTAACTCATAAATGACTTACACATTTTTAAATCAATTTTTAAAAGATAAAATGGGTCCTTTCATGCTGGCAGTATATGTGGGGAAGCTATAAATATCTCGCCTATGAAAGGGACAGGAGATTAAAGCACAAGAGAAAGAAAGGGGAATTCTTCTGTGGAAGTTCAGTTCCCGTTTCTCTGAGTCCAAGAGATGCAGCTGGTTAGGACAACAGAGAGCACCCAGCTTCATTTTCAAGTTACATCGAATCTGTCCCATTAGATCCTCAAAATACACAAAGAGGAGTCTTTTTTGGCTATAAATTATCTGAAGGACCGAGAGTGAGAAGAGTGGTGAAATTCCCTGTTGCAGAGGTTTTGCTTTTTCTTGTCCATGAGTCCTTGGAACTCTACCACTCCCTGAAGGGAGTGAAAGAAAATTGGGAGAGAGAGAGGACTGGATTTATAATTCTGTACTTCACAACCTAAGCTGAGTCAAAAAGAGATGAAGTAACCAGTTTACCTAGAATGTAGAATTCCAGAATGTAGAAAGAATCCTCGTTTTCTGCCTGCTTGGATTTTGGTAACTGCTCACCAGTCTGTTTAGGCTGGAAAGCAATTGGCTGAACTCAAAATCTAATGTACTGTTGACAGTCTCTGGAGCTCTCATAGAAAACAGACACACTTTAATTCTAACAAGCATATATTTAGCTATATCCACATTTCTAATTTTAATTACCATAATTTCTGTGTAATTTAAAAGGAACTGGTTCACAGCAGACCAGCACCCTGCTGATGACATTTAGAAGACCTGGTACACAAAATAGAATAATTTGCCTCCTGATTTTAAAAAGTATCTGTAGAGAAAAGAACATGTTTTCTTTAGATGACTATGGAGACAATGAAACTGTCAAGAGAATTTGATAGAAAAGGCCGAACATGAGCCCACTGTCCCCTCCCAGGACTCCTGACCCTACTGGGTCCCTCCCGACCACCGCAGCCGTTCCGGGGTCTCATCCCAGTTTGGAACAAAATCTGAAAGCCAAGGCTGGATCAGGAAAGCTCTGCAGAAAAACTTGATAGATAAGAGTTCTGACTAAAGGGTCCAGAAATAAAGGATGGATTCTTACCACTGTAGCTCCCACGGCAATGCCACACTGATCAATGTCTCTTCATCATCTCAAGAGAGTAAAAACAAACCAAAACCCTCAGTGTTTCCCTTTCTAGAAGCAGGCAGGGCTGTTCTGAAATCGCACCGATAAACATACTGCAAGTTTCTTGAAGAGACACTGCTAATGGGAGTGAAGAGCCTGGAGATCATTCCTTCTTCCCTCTCCTGTCCTTGTTGGGTCAGGCTCAGGCAGCAAAGAGACCTTTGCTTTAAAGCAAAATATGTCAGCCAAAGCCTCGGTGTCTTCTGTCAGTCACACATTCCTCTCCCCTCACAGAAACACCAGAAAACAAAACTTTCTGCAAAACACTCCCTCCCTCCCTCAGTCTGGTGGGGAGATTTAGGAGCAAAAGCAACAGGCTTAGTATAAATGCATGCAAACTTCTCCCTTCCCTCCCTCCCAGCGAGCCCAGAGAGCCCCATCTCGCCGGCTCGCAGCGCTGCCTTACCTGGCAAGGAAAGACACTCGGCGCCCGAAAGTAGGGCTGGATGTGGGGAGCGGGGAGGAAGGGGGAGCAGTCACTTCTCAGGATAAAAGGTGAACTGTGCTGCCTGCCTCTTGACTCCCTCTCTAAATGCAGTCAGAAGCAATCAGTAAATGTGATCATCATTGTGAAAGTATATATAGAGAGATGACTAAACAGCTTCTCCCTCGTTACTGCCGAGACGGAGGCTCTCCCTTCCTCTCTCGCCTGAGCTCGCTTCGCGCTGCCCCCTCCCCTTCCAGCACAGCTCGGAGCTGTGCCCTGGCTGCCCAGCCCAGCCCCGGGTGCCGTGGATCCGCCGGGACGGCCGCGGCCGGGGCTGGAGCCCGCTGGTCCAGGGAGGGAGGCGGCGGAGGAGAAGGGCGGCGTGAGCTGACAGAGCGCTGGCAAATGGAGTCGTTAAATACACAACAGAGCCTACCCTGCATGCTAATATGCCAAGGGGGACATGAAGGGGGGAAAAGTACGGGATGAACTTCACGGGTCTCTCCCGGAGCTCCCTGTGTGTCTCTCCTGGCTCTCGGTCAGGCGGGGACAAGGCAGGAGGGATTCCTTCTGAGCAAGAAAATGGGCTATTCCTCTAGCATCCCAAACCTACACCCTACACCTTGGCCGGGGCGGGAGGCTACATCCAGGAATAAAAAGAATTCGTTCAGATTTAAACCGATCTTTCCCTATCTTCTTCTCCCTTCTTCCTTCCCACCACCTTTCCCTTTCGCCCTCGTCCTGCTGTTCTGGTTCGCCCTGCTCCTTGGCAGCTCTTACCAGTCCTGTCTCCACACCACCTCAGCATCCCTCTTTCATCCACGATCAGAAGTTGGACCTGGCACGCTCAGAGACCCGGCAGCCCCACTCATTTGTCTGTTTGCTGTCGAATCTCCATTAAGTAAATAACTATAAGCCCAAATCAGAGCGAGCCAGTCTTGCCCTGCTCTGCCGGGCAGCTCCCGGCGGCGACTGACGCGCCGCAGCGATAGTTGATGACTTCCATAAAGTAAGAGCAATACGTGCACGGGCGAGCGGGGCTTGGCTGCCTCGCCATTGCCTCGCCTCCTCCCGCGGCTCAACACCGCACTTATCGCAGGCAGCGCGGGGCTGGGCCGGCTGTGCGGGGCTGGACCGGGCTCTGCGGGGATGGACCGGG
>VZTZ01047871.1:42926-185819 GCA_013400955.1 Drymodes brunneopygia | reverse complement strand
CAAGATCCAAACTCCGACAATGGACCATTTAAATCCCTTTAATCTCCATTTTAATGAGACTTTTATTTAAGACTGTATTTGCTTGAAATACATGAAATTTCATTGTCAGGTCTTTTTAGTGCATCAACAACACTACGTATTTAAAAAAAAGCTCAACTAATTCCACTTCAGAAACAATATTGTTAGATACTAATGATGTTAAAAATATTGTTAGCATTGCAATTAATACTTCACAATACATGTGAAATTCTTATTGCCAGCAATTGTACTGCTGAAAATCATGACTGCAGTCAAATAGCCAGGGGAGTGATTGTACCCAGACAGATCAAAGGTATCCCAACTCCAGGACCCACTTGTAGTAGGTGTCTGGAAAAGGACAAGGATAGGAGGAATATACAATTAGAATCTTTTCCTACCCTCATGTAGGATGTAAAATGCTTGCTGCAGTACCCCCCAGTGAAATGGTGTCTTACTTTTAAAAGTTTTTCAGTAGATTTTTTTTCCAATTATATGTCCAACAATTTTTCAATCAATTTTCATCCCTCCTACCCACAAGAAGCTTTGTTGATGTTATGCACCTGAACTGCAGAGGGTTATCCTCTCTTGTTGCTTCAAGAGCATGATCCTATTTCCTGTTGCTCTCAGCACCTGAATCTGAAAAAATGTAATCATGTGATATTCACCTTCATCATGCCACTTGGGATTTGTCAATTCTTCATTTTAACTGCCTGAGGCCTGAAGACTTAGGACTGTATTTAGGATGCTACTGAGGCATTTCGCTCATGATAGCCACTGCCATAACCTGGATTTTTTCAGCCTTTCTTTGAATTGTGTCCTGTTCTACAGTACTACTTGAGATACATGCAACTTTTAAGGCGTAAGGATTTGCTCAGGGACTCAATCGTATTTTCTGCTTCTTCTCTATTCCTGCCTCTGTTCCAGCTGATGAGCAACGGAGCAGTAAAATGGTCATTATCTCAGATGTAGTAAGAGACATACTTTCATGTCTACAGTGTCTCAATGTCTCTTTTTGGTGGAAGCCTTATGTCTGTCAGGAGATTTTTGCAGGCCTAGGGTGTGTGAATCCGCTCTATGCACAGTAGCCAGATTAAGAGCTGTCTGAAATCCACAGGAAGATTTCCACTGACTAAAATGAAAGTTTAAGGAACTGTCTGGCAGTGAAGAAACACCAGGGGAGAGTGCACTTTTCTTGAAGACTAAGCACACACTATCAGCTTTTATGTTATGAAACAGCATGAGTTATTATACCTCTATGTCTTCTCTGCATATAGTTGAAACAAGTCACATCTGTTTTGTTGAATCTTGTATTGTTTGTTCCCAGAGTATGATTATTTTGCTATACTTCATATAGCTGTAATTTTTTTTTGCTTTATTGTACAACTGCATAGAAGTGACTTAATTTTTCACTGAATTAACACACTCTTAACAACAGCAAGTAAAAGGCGGTATTAACAATATCATTGATACCTTGTTTTTTCACATTCTAATTTATTTAAAACCTTTTTTAGAATTTTAAAATTGAAATATAACTACCAAACTCCTGTGGAAACTGTATGAACTGTAATAATAATGGGATGAATAAGCATGTGAGAGGCAATCTTTTCCTGAGCATACTGCTGTGGCAGGCATCAGTGAAGATGCAAGAGTCCGAGGTCCTTATGGTAGTGACTCACTGAGCTCATTCAGTGGCACCACATGCAACAGTAAATACTAATCACTATGCAGATGACAAGTAGAATTGGGTTCAGAAGTACTGCCAGGTAAATTTTCCTGTCTTTAGGGTGTCATTTATGTGTGTGTGTTAGCTCATCACAACAGCCATTTAACCAAGAAATGAGGAAATGAATGGAAAATTTGTTGAACAACACCCATGCTCATTCAACTAAATCAATCAGACTGGCATTGGAGCACCTGAACATAATTCATCTCTTGCAAGTCTCACCAACTGCATCAAAGAAATTTTTACCACTTATTTCTGGAGAGAGGTAAAAGATATTCATTATAGATATTCATTACAGATCTTCTTTCCCCTGCTCATAGTAAAATAGAGCAGTGAACCACTGAATCAGAAAATCAGTTTATCATGATGTCTACAAGTGCCGAAGCATAATGCACAGTATTCTTTAAAAGAAAAAAAATTATAATGCTCAACTAAGCAAAACAACAGAACAGCTTGATCTGCACACTTCTATAGTGAATGTCTCAGCATGTCAGAGACTTCTGAATGGGATGCAAGACTTTCCCAGTGCAAAGTACGAAGGCTGGAAAAGTCTGCACTATGTCATGTACTCCAGCCTGAGGCAGAACAGTTATTTGTTTGATCTAGGAGATACACAAAGATGTACATTTGTTGTGAGCTGTTCCTGGTGGCCTGGCTCACTTGTGACATGCCCAGCCCAAACTAGGAAGACCCATGCCTTGGTGTAAAACACATCATGTCTTGGCTTCAGTCAACTGAAGTTGTCTGAAGTTTCCAGTTGTCTTTTAATACCTTCCATCTCAGGGAAGGTAACCTGGCTGAACTCCCTCTGCTTGGCTTATGGTCATGTATCCTGACTTTCTGAGGCCTGGCAGCAACTGGGTATACCAATAATGATCTCCTACAAAATAAAACACAGCCTTAGAAGCCCTTAAGAGTCTGCACTTCTCTGAGAGCATAGGCCTGATCCAACACCCAGTATGGGTGTATCAGCCTCTTCATGAATGGCAGCCTCATCAGTGGCTCTATTTAGCAACTGGACCTCTGTCTTTTTAATCGCTTGTCAGTTGTGTTCTGTTCCTTCCCAAAACCACAGCATTTCTGATTTGAAGAATTACTTTCCAATAATTGAATGAACAAGAGTTAGTTGCAGCCCTCTGCACAAATTATCACCCAATGAATGCAGAATAATGCAGAATAGTACTCTTTTGTATTTATTGTACAGATGCTGAGGTGTGTTGAATTTGTGCTATTTAAGAGGCATTTCCATGGTAACTCATCTCTCTTGACAAAGTCTTTATGTCAGAGAAGAAGTGGAAGATGCAGAAACTCAGCTTTGGGTAACCAGTAAGAGGAAGGTGGCCAGTATTAACCTCACCTAAATACAACTAGAAAGCAAGCTGATGTGTATGTCTTCCATTGAATCACCAGGGAATTGCCAGCTGCAGGGTGAGAATGAAGGCAAGGTGGCAGCTGGTAGTGTCTTTTTTGAGGTAAAACACTATAAATCTGTGATGCATTATTTTCCAAGATGCTGGCTGCCCACATAGGTTTAATCACTGGTATGTTTTAAAAAGGAAATAACAGCGTGGAGGGGTTACCTCAATGTGACAGTGTTACTCAATGCCATCAGTAGCAGAGCAGGTAACCACACAGCCAGAAAGATCAATATAACAGCAGGCACTCTTTTCTGCCTTTCACTTGTACTGTTGTTTTCAGTTTATATGCAACAGCTTTGCTACCATTTCAAGGTACTGCTAGAGACTGTCAATTTTAGGGATTTCAGGCTGGCTCTGGCTTGATTTCTTAGTCTGGCATGAGATTATTTTATCACCTCCCAAATCTTTTAGCACTGTACCTGTTCCACTGAGATCCCTGGGTTTTGACCTCTGGAAGGCAAAACAGCAGCAGGGTTTGATGCCTGGGCAGGGTCTCAAAAAACATCCCCATTGCTCACATCACAGCCCACATTCTCCTGGTTTGGATTCTACAGCCCTCAACGACACCAGTTCTGCAGTTGTGTGCTGCCACTTGTGCTGAGACTAGATTGACTTGTTGGTGCCACAGACTTGAAATCAAGAATTTTCATGTCCATTGGCCGTATTTCTGTCTTTCTAAGGAAAATGTTGACTTTGTCCAAAAAGAGTTGGCAGCCAAATTTGCCTTATGTGCCTTTCTCGCTTGGGAAAGTCATTTTTGGACCCTGCTCTGAGTCACATTCACATAGGCATTTAACAGCAAATCTAGTCAAAAACAACCACTAAGCAATGTGTATGATGGTGCAATAGAATTTTGCACAGCTTGGAAAAACTGCATATCCTGCAATATCAGTTTCATATTGCAAACATCACTGATCCCTTCATAGTTTTCTAGCATGGAAATCTGTAAGGTTGTACCACACAAGAGGAGCCAAAAGCACACTGTAACAGCTTGTGGATCACCTAGCTCTTGCCAGAGTGATTAGACTCCCACTGGCAAAAAACCCAACAACAATTACTGCCAATAGGTGTTATTTTAACCAAGTGAAGTGCATATTTATTCTGTGGCCTCTGCAGAATTAAAGGCACCATGTTTATTCTCCATCTGCTTTCGCTTACCCAAGCTTCTTTAGAATCTGGGTTGCTAAAAGACCTTGGTACTAGTGACATTTGCCCATATAATTTCCCAAATCACAAAGCAGCAAAAAAAAAAAAAAAAAGCCAAACGCAAAGCAGAAAGGCATGACCCAAGTTTATAATGGATCGTTTGCAGAGACTCTCTTGCATAATTATTTTGAAGAACTGGATGACAAATTCTGTGCCAAAGACCCTGTGCTTTGGGTTGAAGTGGGACAGGGGAACAGGGGATATGAGATCCATGTTTTTCTTATGTTTTCTCCTAAAGGCTTGGCATTTCTGGCTGTGATTTTTTCTTGAAATATTACTTGTAGGACCTGGGGATGTCAGTGGTGCTCTTCAAAGACTAACTCAAGGGCTTAAAAAAAACCACTCAATGAATAAGAAATTTTAGAAACAGTGCTCAGCTGCAGCAAAACCAGCAGAACTGCTCCTCTGACACCTGGCATCACTCTGGCCAGGGCCCTGTCAGTGGATTTCTTCTTATGCTGATGTGCAGGCTCTCAAAACCAGCCTCAGCAAGAGTTATGAGAATGCACCTGGCTGAGCAGGCATTTCCCCCACAATGGTGAGGGACACAGGTGCAAATACTGCTACTCTCATCCAGCTGGCCACCAGGATGAGAAACTGAGACAAATGTGATGCATCTCCAAGGAATGATTAGTCTCTAGGACAAGCCATATTGGTTCTCCCTTTGTTAATAGAATTAATGGATGCTATAAAACCAGGACAGGTACTACATTGCACTACTGAAGGATTTATCAGTTGCCATGCCAGGGTGAAGTTAGACAATGTCTTGCACAGGGAAGTTGTCACCTCCTGGCTCATCTGAGAGTCATCCAGTTCACTGCTAGCAGACCTCAGGCAGCTGCACAGGGCGCCCAAAAATTGGCAAAGACCAAGATACAGGGACAAAGTCATTAGCTCACTGCACAGTAAACAACATCAAATTGTCTGAGTGACAATGAGTGGCGCCTGCCAGCCAGCATGTTCACCCAAAATTGAGGGTGTACTGCTGAGGAGATACACCCCTTATCACAAGCACCAGTCCATGCATGCCAAGACAGGCAGTGCTACAGCTCTCCCTTTGGTGACTGGGTGCTTTGATGCCATGGCAGCACATGAATATGGGAGTGTGGGCAGCTGTGTGCAGAGTGTTTCTGATGAACAGAATGACAGGAGCCTCCCATCACAGGGATTAATATCTTTTCCCACTCACCTGTGACCAAGACCATTGCACACTTAGTCCTTTTCATACCTGGAAGTGTGCTGCCTCCTTCCTCCTCTCCAGAATATCAGTCCTGGGCTGATACAGAGGCCGCAGGAGAGAGACAAGGAGTATTACAGGCTTCAGGCCGACCATAACCAGATGCACCCTGCTCATGCTGGAGATAAACCACACCAGCTCCACAAGCACACCATGGGACTGCCCTAGCTCCCTGCAGAAGAAAAGGAGGCCTATTGTCAGCAGTTCACCCAGCATTTGCCAGTGAAAAGGAATCAGGTCCATCACCTCTATCAGGATGTGAACATGCACAAGCCAAATCAGTTAGGACACTTGAGGACAGAGACATCTGTTTGCCAGGACTGTGCTCACCAGTCACATGATGCTGATGGCCAAGGCTGTGCTCTCCTTTGTGGGGACACCTGTGCTGCAGCTGCTCTGTCCCTGATGTAGAGTGGGGGAAACATCTGTGTTGGGCCAGAAGACACAAGTGTGCTGAGAAGAGACATTCCCATGTTGCTTCTCAGTAGATATCCCAGGCCTCTCAGCACTGCTTAGGGGCTGGAGACCACAAGTTCAGCTTCTGTCAGCTTTGTAGGCTGCGCTGGCTCCCATTTCTGTGGTTTTTCTCTTCTTTTTTTGCATGGACAAAACACACTGTTCACCTGACCTCACACATATTGAGAGCATTTGCTGTCATTGCAGGGTTTAGAAATTAGAGGACACTTACATGTAAAAAACCAATTGGCAAAGAACAGTCTGCTTCAAGGGTGAAGTTGTTCACCTCTGCCAGATCGGGAGGTTCTGACCTGCCAGTGCAAGCTGGGAAAGAACAGAACTTCAATTTAAATGTTACCCAGATCCAGGGCTGGTAGCACTGGCTAGAAGGGCAACAGAAAAGTGGCCAAGTGAGGAATTATTTTCCCTTTGATCAGCTATCATTAATCAGTTGTAAATTGGTTTCAGACTGTGAAGAAGAAGGTTGATGAAAGCCTTGTCATTACTTGTGCAGCCTCAGCTTTCCAAAGAATGACCTGGGTTACCCTGAACAGCAGCCTACCCTGGGAGTTA
This sequence comes from Drymodes brunneopygia, assembly GCA_013400955.1. Lineage (NCBI taxonomy): Eukaryota > Metazoa > Chordata > Aves > Passeriformes > Petroicidae > Drymodes > Drymodes brunneopygia. The sequence goes on along the minus strand of VZTZ01047871.1, from coordinate 179,188 downwards.
CTGGTGTCAATCAACATTCCCATTCCTGCTGATCATCAATAAATTACTTAGCCATTCCCAACAGTTTCTAACTGGGCCAGCAGGAGAACTCAGATTAATGAACCTGACAGTCAGCTCTGCCCATGTTGCAACACAGTGAACAGCAGTATTGCTTTTTATGTACTTAAATTAAGTGTTTCAAAAAAAAAAAAAAAGAAGACAAAAACCAGGATAATAGTGATAGACCTGTGAACTATGAACTGCTATCTTCCTCCCTGTTGGAAGTGCTCAAAATATGTGTAAATAATTTGCCAAGTATCTGTTTTATTTGTCTTTAAGGTCAGACATGAGGACAGCAAAGCTATACATCTAATTTCTACAGCACATTTTAAACTTACTCTCTGATCTTCCTCATCCATCTCTTTTTCCCTTGTATTCTATTTAATACAGATCCCAGCCAAAAATAGCACAAGGTCTTTAGTTCAAATTGTTTTTATTTATTACTGCAAATTTATTTGCATGATGTGTTTATCAGTTCAAGAAAGTAAAACATTTGTTTTTCCACTCCACTGTACTGCTTATAGTCTTTCTTACTATTATTCTTCACTGCATCACTGATAAAAATAGACCCAAGCCCTAAAATCTTCCAACTCTCAAAAGCCATGGACTGCTGAAGAAGCTCTATGTCTGTTGTGCATGTCAATCTATGCTCAAGAGGTTGAAGCATGGGGCTTCTAGCAAAGAAATTAGTTGGGTAATTCTTCAGGTGTTTACTTCAAATATTTTTTTTTCTTGCATGAAATCTTGCCTGCCAGAACCAATGGTTTATGACAAATATTAATAAACTGCTTTGGTAAGCAAACCTGGGAGCTAGTTTAGTAGAGTCTGCCTACCCTGTCCCAGAAGACCCAAGATTTTGTTTTTTCTTTTGTTCTTCATGGGGCTGTCTTTTTTTTTAAATGTAAACTTTCTCACTGTTTACAAAGGAAATTATTATAGCCATTAAAAATACCAATAGGAACAATCAATAGGCACTGTGAATCACCTTTAAAGCAATAAAGTGATCAAGACAATTTTCCAGTTATGTGAATCATTGTACACAAAAGACTTCTTCACTATGAAATCAGTTGTGGAAGTTTGTTGAGACTTGACAGTAGCAGGTGCAGGAGTTGTGTTGCATATTCCTTGCTGACATGTTTAGTGTTTCACAACTCCCTGTGGATTATACGCAGGAGGCAGGCACTGGTAAACTGAGAGATTTTCACATGCTGTCAGGCCATGGAAGGATATTGCTGAGCTGTGCACGAGTTATCTTAAACTGGCTACAAAGACATGTTTTGGGAGCCTCAGAAGCTAATCAGACTCATGAGTCTTTTCAAAGCCTCTTGCGCAGCCTGAACTAACTAACACCTTTATCCTTACAGCTGCAGGGAACAGAAGACAACAAAAGTGGCACCAATTACTGCTTTTGAACTGAGCCTCTGCTCTCAAACATGGTGCATGAAGCAGGGCTATTTGTGCCCAGATGGGAAAGCAGAAGATACAACTCTTCTCCCTTGATCAAGTGATGAGCAAGTGTTTCTACACCTCTTGCCTGCCCTAGGGTCCATCTGGGATGAGCTCAAAGGAACACTGGGACTGTGGGTAAGCAGGATGGTTGCTGGGGAGAGGAAACTTAAACTGGAGTCTTGGGAGGGCTGGTTTGCACAGGAGAGGTACCTGCCTGCCTGTTGCAATGCGGCAAAAATTCTGAGTGTACTGCTGAGGCACTCCATGGACCCTGATGGCTCATCTGGCCTTGTGTCTTTGGTGCAAAGCTGCCATGAGGAGTGGTAATGTCCTGTCCCTGCTGCAGCTACATGCCTCTAGCCTTAAAAATCCCTGGGGAAGGGGAATGGTAGGGAGTGTGTGCAGGTTGTCGCACCCATGCTAACTGGACTTGCAGGGCCATGCTAAATGCTGGGGGTTTCTGAAACTCTCACTGCTGCCAAACAGACTTCATCACAACCAGCTGCCTGTGGAGAGGTGTTTTATTTTGCAGTAGCAAAACCTCATCAAATCCAGAAGGCATCAGGATTTTACCATGAAAGCAGGTGAGGCATTTCTAAGCCACCGCATGAACATGAACAGTCAACAATTTTTTTTTTTTTGTGTGGTTTAACGATATTTTCAGTTTTGGACAGATTTCATCCTGAGGCTTCTTCTTGGTGGATTATTTTCCTTTGACCTTTTGAATATTTATAGCCAGCTCATCTAATCTTGAAGAGGTCTCTTGGCAGAAGGAAGCACATGCACTCATAAAGTGGCTCTTGTATTGTTTTACTCTGACCTTGAAGGGCTTGGTTGAGATCAACAGATTGTGGAGGAATCCCTAATATAGTTGCTGAACCTTCCTTTGGATGTCTACATTCTGAATACTAATTAAGGACTTGGATATAATGCTATGTTTGTTCACAATAGGTTCATTGTAGACTGACATGAGTTAAAAAGAAAAAAACAACATTTTTAAAAGGGTTGTAGTTTGATGGACACTTTTCGGAAAGTGCCAGAAAATACCTGAAGGCCTGCTTCTGCTAGAAGATACGCAGGTGCTTGCTGCCAGCTGAACAAGCATTCAAATAGGGTCTTCCTTTGGATAATAAAGACTAAAAAAATGAATCTGCCATCAGATTGGCCATTCCTTTGTCCTATTAATTTTGTTCAACTCTTCCATGAACTATGAGCTCAGTGACCTGTTTTTGCTTCACAGTTTTAGAATGCAAATGTGCCATGTTTCTAAGCATACCACACTTTTCCTTAACTTCATCCTTTTTTAAAAGAATAAAGGTGTACAAAGGCATTCAAACAAACAGAAAACAACACACAACACTTCAGGAAATTTTTAGTGTTTTAAAGTAACCATTTTATCTTTCTTTTGGATGACATTGTTTATTGTAAGACATCATTTTTATTAAATACACTGTAATACAAGAGACTTTCCATGTCATGTTGAGAGAAGCTGGTCACATGATTCACAAACAAAACTTTTAACACTGATACCTAGGCATCACTTTGAAATCAGCCAAGATGCAATGAAAGTTTTAAAGCAATGACTACTTGTAACAAACTGCAAAACAAGAATCACTAAATATTTCCACGGAGACATCACATTAAATAAATTAAAAAAAAAAAGGAAAAAAGAAAAGAGAAAGATAGCTCTACACACCAGGTCACAATTTGGTGACAATATGGAGATTTATATTAGTATGTAGATATCTTCCTCTTTACCTAAAGTGACAAAGAGAGTGATATCTAGAAATATATATACATAAAGTATAGGTGGAGAGAAGGGCTGGGACAAATATTTCATAATTAATTGATTCTCTCTCTATTGGTGATTCAATTAAACATAAATGTTGAATTAAATTATTTGTATATAAAACATTCTTAGGTGCTTTTCTTTAAGTTACAGAAAGACACATATAAGCTGCAAGATTTAGGCCTCTGGATAGATTTGATTTGTTCTGTTTTCTCACATATTCCAATCAACGGCCTCATTTACTAGCAGCTTCCATAATCCTTGCTCAAATATTCAGCGTTTATAAAACATCAGCCAGTCATCACTCAGAACCTTCTACAAGCAAACAAAAAATCCCCACAGACCTTGTGCAGAATGCATAGACGGAAAAATAACACACCCATCATTTCCCATTTCTTCTCCTGAGACATATGTTTAAAAGATGGCAAAATAGTCACTTGGTTGCTATTGTGAATTTCACAGTGTTTTCCCTGCAACACGTAGACTTTTTTCTTTTTTTGCTTCATATTTGTGATGAATAGTACATCCCCCGACCCTGCCCAAATAAAGATGTTTTAACTAAGGCTCTAAAGGACCTCTTACTCAAAGCAGTAGTGGTTTATTCCAGCCCTCACAACAAGAAAATACAACTTCATGTGCTATCAAAACCTACATTTCTCTTTAGAAATCCCAACTTCCTTTCCAGTCTCTCCCTGCTCCCCTGCCCCACAATTTATAGCAGTATTTGAAATTCAGTTACAGGCTGCAACATGGACTTGTTCTAGCCCATATGCATTATACTTTAGTCATTTGAGTGATTTAATTTCTTTTAAAAGTGTTTTGTAAAAGTCTACATCAACCACAATCTCTTATAAAGGTGGGGAGGGTACAGACAGAGAGAGAAAGAGAGGGAAAGAAAGAAATAAATATAAGAGAAGGAAAGAAGGAGGAAAGACAGGAAAAGAGAAAGAACGAAAGAAAGCGATAAAAAATAGCAAGAACAAAAAAAAGAACAAGATAAAAAATAAGCAGTTACTTATTAACCTGCAGACAATATATAGATATGTTGTTTTACAGGCCAAAATGAACGCAGTCCTTTTAAAAGTGTACACTCCATCAGGCATCATGGGGTGCTGTTGCTTTACAATTGTCTTTCTTCACGACCAGTTCCAAGTTCTGCAGATCTATTGAGAGTGAAGGACAGAGTGCAGCGAATGCTACTATTATTACTCCTGAATGTTAGTGTTCTCCTTGTTCTCCAAGTCGTGTTGCAGTGTGAATAGTCCAGCTCATTCTTGGAATTATTTCAGTACTGCAGGCAAGTATAAAATGCTAATGGAGCTGCACTGTTATTCTAGGACAATAAAACAACAGCAGCACAAACCCAGAAACGACAGTAAAACAAACTCTGTTTTCTGAGCTTGGAAGCTTATCTGTTAATTTCATTGTGAGAAATCAACAAGTGAGATGGGAATGGAAGAAATGTTTTTATGCAATCATCTGGGGGAGAAAAGTGCTCATTGTTAAATCTCTGGCATTCTAGCACTGCCTCTCCTGCACACCAGTTAGAAAGTTGAATTTTACAAACATAGAAAAAGAAATATCAAAAGAAAAGAATTTGGTTACTCAGCAGACTTTATCAATTTATTAATAGCACTCTAATCATAATTTGTAATAACATAGGTGTATGTAAATTTATACATATACACACAGCCCATACATAATGTGCATGCATGTCTGCACATATATAAGAAAAATACAACAGACATAGGCATACATGTATATGCTATGTGTGTGTATATATATATGCCATATGCAAACACACATACATTAAATATTATATATATGGTCAGTTCATAGCACAGTCCAGAAAGACTTTTTAAATGAGCCTGATTGTCATATTTACTCAGTGTACACAATTTACCTGACAGTGCAAGCATGATGAATATGCACATGTACTCACCCTTCATTGTGATTTGAACATATTTCTTCCTCTTCTCTGCTCACTCTGCTACACTCACCCACCTTTTCATGAACAAATGCAAACTATGTATAGCTACAGTTTATAGCTTTTCTACTGTGATTATACATTTTATGCACTATCAAGAACATTAATGATATAGGTCAAGGTTATCCATAGTGGTGGCTCTGTAGAACATTTGGTCCTTTAGAAGTTTAACAAACTGCTATGTTATTGCACAACGCATTTTAATACTATTTATTCTCTGAAATGACTCTAAAAGTCTCACTAGTAAATCAAAAAGAAGATGCCATTAAGTACATTTTCAGGGTCTTGTGGTTATTTTTGGTATACATTCTTTCAGTGTTTCCAAAACACACCTGCTTGCTTTTGGACTGGAACCTCTTTTACAGTAAAAGCATCAGCTCAGATGCCTTTTTCTTCAGCTCAGAAGAAACTAAGACAAGAATACGCAGGTAGAAACTTAGCAGCCTCCTCCACCAACTGCACCCCCTTCCCACTGCACAGTAAGAGAGGACTCTGATATCTTTCTTTTCCACCACTGTTATTTTGAAAATCAATTTCAAATTCCTTTAAAATGTAACATTCATATTCTCAAGAGAATGGGTTTCACTGGATGCTCAGTCTTTTCTAGTTTTCTGTGAGAACTTCCAAGACAATCTAGATAAAATCTTAAGGCCCATTTTGTAGGAATCTTCCTCTGGCTTTTTATGTGTTTCCAGTTCAGTTGCAGTTAAGAAATAACATCTAGTTTATTAAAGAAATACTGAGTATGGCTTTATAGTTACACTATCATGTTTATTTGTAATGCTGCCTTTTCAATGACATTGAGAAGGGTAAAACTTCATCAGTGTCCAGTGAACTGTTTTCTTCTGAAAATGTTCAGAATTTTTATAAGCTAGCTCTAAAAGCTTCTGAAGGAAAAACTTAAAGTGCCTCAATAAATAATACATGCAAGCAAATGATATATTAAATGTGCTATGGGAACACTTACAAAAATAAAATGCTTAATTTATTAAATAAAATATCCCCAACACGAAGATGGACTATTTTGATCTGGCTCATATCAATAAGAAATAATAAAAAGAGAAAATGGAAAGAAAGATCACTTTTTTGCAATAACGCCCCCTCACAGAGGGAGGCAGAAGTCTTGAGGAATAGGTAAGGTAGGTTTTCATTTGTAAGAATTCATATTAAAAATAATCCTAGCTCTAAATTTCAAATTGTCAATTTTGAAAAACAACAGGTATGCCCATGCAGCGGTCATCAACACAGTGGCCATGCAAATGTTGTACACATACAATGCCAATCCAACCAAAAATAAATTATTTAATAAAGTGTGCACATTAGTTATGACAGCAATAGTACCAATACAAAAATGATGCTGAGCTCAGAATATTAGCACTCTGAATAGCAAGCCATAACCACAAAGTAATTTGTTTTCTCTAGAGATCATTATCCCCTGCTATGTCTCAAACATAACCAGTGATCTCCGTGCTTTAGATTATTCATGTTATATCAGCCTATAGTATCTATAACATTGTAAAGGCATTTTAACATGGCTAATGTCCTCCATTAGCCCCTTCTAATGAAATATTGGTTATATCATTATGAGTTTGCTATGCCTACTAGGGTGTACTACAAGATGAGTGATCATTTCTGCACAAAGGGCATTAATCGACAAAGACCATGCACAGTTTTGTTTGCACGGTTAAAAAATGAAAAAATAAAGGATTGAGGAAGGAAGGAATATGCTGCTGGACAAGCACAGTATAAGATACACCTGCCTCAGTATTTATAGTTTGTCCTATCAAAATCCTTAGTTTCAACATGTAATCCTGAAATTAATGTTGTATATAACTAAATCTAGCTTCAGCCTTTACTCAGAAAGACTAGCTGGAGAACATTTTTACACCAGTGGCATGAAAATATCCTACCAGAAGACAAAAAAAGGGCATGTATTTAGTTTATCGTGTTGTAACACAATTGCGTGCAGTGCAGGCAGCATCTTTTCTTGTTTTATTTGATTCTGGCAATGAATGGTGCTGGCAAAGCACCTCATTAAACAATCCCTTTAGTCCTCAGAAAGACTCTTCAGGGAAATTGCTAGATCCCCTCTTGCCTTCCATCAAATCACTTCAGTGTTTTCTTGTAGGTTTGGATGCCACCTGATTTCCCAAGTTCCTCCAGATAGTGTATCACACAAGAGTGTCTTCTTTCTATCTGGCTTTATCTCTGACAAGAACATTCTTCATGTAGAGAACACCTGTCTTCTTTTTCCACTCACAGGCCGAAGCAAAAAAATGAGGTGAATCCATAGAAACTCCCAGTAGCTGTACAGCAGAAATCACAAAGTTTTAGTCAAATATATTTTCCCTTTTTTTCATCCACATCAAAGGCATGAATACAACAAGGCATTGTTAGTTGTGGTGGGCAAACTGAAGAGTCTGCTGATATAACAGATTGGGTTTTTAAGGCCTTTGTCTATGCAGAGTTACAATAATGCAGAAGCCAAATTGATTAGAAAGACAGGAGAGAAGGAAAAAAAAAGATAGAAACTGAGAGAGAGAAGATATGTCTTGGTAATGTCTAAAAAGTCAATACTGTGTCTACAGATGGAGAAGCACACATTGCTTGCCCTTTGAAAGCTTCTCCGCATCTTTGTCATTAATACTGTCAAAGTTAAGAACACATTTTAATGGAGTTCAGCGGCAGTTGAACACATTCATTCCCGCAGCCCAGAAGAAGAAATGCTTGGAGACTTTAGCCTAAAATATCCAAGTAGACTGGAGATGCCTTGGCCAAGTTCTGAAGGAGGGAGTGGATTTCTTTGATGTTGAGCCTCATGTGAGGCTCCCGTTGCCAACAGCCCAGCATCAAGTCATACACTTCCTTTGGGCATGTGCGAGGTCGCTGCAGGACTCGGCCCTGAGTGATGCACTCAATCACCTATGAGAAATCACAAGCAAAGGATCAGCACAGTTGTCCCAATTACATTGAGTTCATCCATGGAAGAGTCAACTTGAACCACAGAAGGGGGGCTGTCAGGCAGCCATCTCTGTAAAGGACTGCTTTTCTAGGCAGATAAATGAGCATCAGTATGTGATCTGGAAAATTCACCGTAGTGCAAGTGATCAAAGAGTAATAACTTCACTCATGTTAAGAGTTCACCCACATTTTCCACTCCACATACAAGGAAATTATAACTAGGAATTAATCCCATACCTTCCACCCAACTACCGCCTCAGAGGGAGGATAAATTTTCAACCTGCTCATAGAGTATTAATGCCTCTCAATCTCTCTACCCTTTGCAAACTTATGAGTATGACTGTGGCTAATCCCTGGAAAGGGCATACTTGTGACTGCCTAGAAATCAAGAGACCTATTGATTACTTCAATCTAATCTGTCCATGGTTATGGACAACCACCCTGAAACAGTACCATGTAGGATATGTCTGTTCAGGAAATAGGAAAGGTCCTTTTCATTGCCTCATGGCAATGAAGACTTTATGCTATACAAAGGCAAAAATTAAATTTCACCTGTTCTAGTTCTGCTTGAACACCTTCCATCCACTCAGGGGAGAAAAGGGTGAAAAAGAAGAAATTCAACCATATGGTTCATGACAATACAATAAATACCATATATCAGTTCAGCTTTTAAGAATCAAATTTCTTGCTGTCTCTTCTCCAGAGAAGCAACACCAATAATTGTGTAACAGCTTTCCCAATGCAGTTTGAGAATATATTACACATACCTCATTGTTTGAGAGCTGATACCATGGCTGTTTGCCATAAGTAAAGATTTCCCATAATACAACCCCCAGGCTCCAGACATCACTTTCTGTGGTGAACTTCCTGTACATTATACTCTCTGGAGGCATCCAACGAATGGGCAGCATGGTGTGACCCCCAACCTAAGAAAAACAAATGAAAGAGTCAGAAATAGTTTCTTTAGAACCTCACAAGGCAGTCTCAAGATGTTAAACATGGAGAATCCATGGTCTTTTTTTTTTTTCCGATCTGGTAATATTTACTTTGAGGAGTTTTGAAGAACTGTGGATTCATGGTTCCAACTCCTCTCCTCCAGCAACAATCAGTACCACACAATATTTTTCTCAACAAAAATCTCATAAGGTGTTGTTTCTGAAGTCCAAACTAATGTTTACTTGGCACACCCTACTTATGAAAGGTCTATATTATACTACCAACCTACTTTGTATTAGGCCAGTTTTACTCTCTATTTTAAAACTCAAGAAACAAAAAAGATTCATTAAATGCAATCTGGACTTGTGATTCTTCTAGAAAGTCAGCAACATCAGCTGAAATACATGAAGTCACAGTATGAAATGGTAAGATTGGATCTGTATGGTTGAATATCCTAATTTTGACCAAATTAAAGTAATGCTATTTTCTGTTGTTAAGTTCTACAGTTAATGCATCAAATTATTTTGTTCCACATTAACTACCTTGTCCATTAAAAAAAAAATCAATCTGTTGGATATATTCCCTTGATAATAAGCAACTTGTAAGATATGGATTCCTACCCCAAATCAACTCCTGTTGAATGTGACCCTCACTGAATTAATGGCTTTCTGAAATCTTTCAGAACATTTTAAACTTTCCCCAGAAAATTAAACTTCCTTAGACTTAGGTTTCCTAACTTAATTTAAATTTTTTAAAGTCTTTTATTTCCAGATTCTAAACAATTTATTGTTTCTGGCATGCTCGATTCTGGTTGGATAACATCAATAAAGAAATCTATTTAAGTATTTTTAACATAGTGTAACTGGTGAGATAATGTGATATGGATATACAGACATGCTAGTCACTTTTGTACCATAAGAGCTGAGAATATTTCCAAGGAAGATTAAAGAAAAAAATAAAAAAAAGAGGAAAGCTTTTTCAAGGACATCGTACTCTTGACTAACTAATTTTCCTTTCTGAAAATATTTTTAGTTATGAAACCACATTTAGACATTCAGGATTCTGTCAGTTCAAAATATAATTTCTCCTTTAGGGACTTAACATTTGTTGTTATAAATAATGGCCTTCTTGTTCTCGTGTTCAAACAGCAAATGGAAGAAAAACCCAACAGTCAGGGTTCACATTATTTCTAAATCACACAGGATATCCATTACCAGTTATTTGTCATCAATTCAGTGTTTAGTGCAGCATACCAAACTCAGCTATGGCTGTGAGAGGTCAGTCCTGTTCTGTGTGTCACCACAAGTCCATGCTCACTACTGATTTCATAGAAACAGAAAGTCAAGCTAAAATTTTCACAGACTTGGTTTATAATGAGGTCCTTCTTCTACTCCCTCTACATGAGATATTAGGCGAGTGATGGAGGAATATTATTTAGTAGATTGTTGAATGACGGGCAGGGCTCCCAATTTCAGTTCCTGGCCACATTGTGGATGTGCTTCTGACTCCATGCAGGTTGCTGTGCACAGGTGTCTTAGCCATTCAAAAAGGGACCCAGTTCCTGAGCACTGCATTGGCAGAATGTATACACTTTTTAAAGTGCTTTTCTCAATTTGGCCCATTTGTCTCTATGTTACCAGTTTATCTCTAGTATCAGTTATCACAGACTGGTTGTAAGGCTCTGTGCTTTGGTATTTTCCATCAATTTTGACTGAGGGGCCCCTCAATGATGTGGAGAGTTTGAATACACCAACATGCTGAGATGTAAACAAATATTCAGTTTCCCACCTTATCGTAACCTAAACTGACATGACAACCAACCACTTCCAAACCACCACCAGTTTTAAGCCAGTCTTGAGAGGTATTTCATTAGAAAGACAAAAAAGTTAGTCCCTTAGAAACATGCAGCCACACACACCCATTCAAAGGGCAAGCGCCATTAAAAGATTGTTAGTGATGAGAACCTTTTGATCTCATCAAATATTAAAATGGCTCTTACATCTGCTCATCATATAAGCTCTGCTACTGATTCTGTTCAGCGATTTCTTTGACTCATTCCTTTAAAAATTAATGAAAGCTATAGACAATAAAATATACTTATTTTTTTTTGTCACATCTTAAATCAAGAGATTTTGAAAAAGCAATTAAAAAATCTCCAACCACTCTACAAATCTTCTTAAGTTTTTTCACTTCAGATCCAGTCTATTTCTGGCAGGACTCTATGCTGAGTTTCCAATGTCACTCAGGAAAATGAAGGACACACCTCTAGAGTGGTGATGACAAACTGACACCAAATGATGAACTGCTTTGTGATGAACTGATCTGTAACATCACACACCTAGCTGTCTCTCTTTGCAGTTGTAGCAAGACTGGCTTGTTAGTATTGACACCAAGAATTTAGTTTCCAGGTAAGCACAAGGCACAGGGCTCATTGGTGTTCTTCCCAGGTCATCTTGCCTAGACCTGTGTCCATTTCTGTCACTGAAGTCACAAAACTTCACTGGACAGAGGACTTGACCCGTACTGAGAAGTCCTGAGGTCTCTCCATCTCTATCACTACCAGAATCAATCATGTTACTTCAGACACCTCAACCTCTTTTTGAAGGTAGAATTTATTGCCTTTCAAAGTATCAACAAAAGTATTATACAGAGTGGTCTCCTTGACAGATGGCCCTGCAATGAAGACAAGATACCTGAGCAACACTGGGTATCTCCTATGGTATACTGTGCATCTACCCATGGTCTTAAGAGCACCTGGCATTTCAGTTCAGTTCCATCAAAAGCACACGTGAGGGCCCAAGGCACTTCTTCTAAATGCACATTTCCTTCTCTATTAAAAATTAGTGGTTACTGAGTCAACACTCAGGTCAGAAAAGCATTAATGGCTGTGCTAGTTGTATGCCTAAAATAAAGCACATACTTCAGAGCTTTTTGAACTGAAGCCCAGGACTTGACATAACTGCTTGCAGGGTGCCTGAAACAAATTGTGTCTGTTGAGAGCTTCTTTTGATTTTTATCTTATGAGTCCAAGTACCCAGGGTAATGCCATAACAGCAGTGAAGAGAGGTGGGGTGCCTTTTTGCTGTTGTTGCCATACTCTCAACAAGGCTAGGAAGTGTTTTCCAAGAAGCACCAGTGAATGAAAACATGACTGCACTGACCGAAGTTTAAAGGCTCTTAGTGCTTCAAAGAGGTACCTTCAGCAGATCCTTTAACAAGAAAAGCAAGTTATTACAAGGCTCTCAGATATCACCAGCATTCTGCAGTAAAAAGTTCATGCCATGCATACTGTAATTGCAGTGCTGCTTGATACACTTGCATTTCAAATGGATTAGGGCTAAACAGACTACAATTATGCATATATAAAATGCTTCTATTCAGCCCAGCTAAGGTTTTGACAGGATTAAAAGCATTAGAGTTTTAACTTAATATGCTGTCACTTTAAAATCCATACTGTAGCTTTATATTTAAAAATTAGAGTACATTTTCTTGATACTTACCTGAAATCAGCTACATTATCACCATAGTACCATACAATTTCACAGTTCAGTTTTATTTAGAATTGTACTTCTACAGAAGTACAGACTTAAGTACTCATTTCCAAATGCCAGTTTATGAAAGCAAGTTCACTCTAGGCCAGCTACAGCCTTTCATTATATTCACTAGCTGCTTTTACGAGCAATACTGGGCTAGAAGACCTGGCGAATTAGCCTCTGCAATGTGCAAACAATACATGGGGAGGAGGCTGTTATGCTTGATCAGTGAACTGTCATACTGTCCAGAGAAGCTCATCCAAGGAAAAGCTCCTACACGGTCCCATTGATGAAATGTTGCACTTTCAACAACACAATCTCATTACACTCGTCACCACTTTAAGCAACCATCTTTTCAATTAATTTAGTACTTTGCAAGGTGCCAGAGAAGATGGACTTGAAAATTGTTTTAACCAATCTGCAAACATTAATCTTCTACAGCTGCTACAGAAGGACCATGCGTTAGTCTTGAAGCAGGGCCTCTAATTTTAAAGTTTAAGTTTTTTCTCTTCTAATTAAAAATACATCTGTCTGTACACCGACACGGTCACTATTCCAACTTCATGGCCCAGATGCCATATTGATCCAAGGCTCTGTTGTCTGATAATTGTGAGAAAACAGAAATGCTCTCTTACAGAGAAAACCAAATGAAGCCTTGTACTCCTGCTGGAAACAGAAGACAGTGGGTGGAGCTGGGGGAAGCCAACCTACAGAGATACGGAAGGCACAAAGTGTATATGGGGCTGCACAGATAAGACATAAGCCACAGGCCAGGAAAGGCACAAGAAATAATCACATGGAATCATCTCACAGAATCACCAAAATTGTAAGAGACCTGAAAGATCATCTAGTTCATGCATAGAATCACCACAGTCACCCCTAAACCATGTCCCTAAGTGCTACATCCAGATGTCCCTTGAACAATTCCAGAGACTGTGTCTCTACCGCTTTTCTGGGTAACTTATTCCAATGCCTAATCACTCTTTCAGTGAAAAATGATTTCCTAATCTGAACCTTCCCTGGTGTAATTTAAGGCCATTTCCTCCCATCCTTTCACTTGAGACATGGTAGAAAAGAATGACCCTCACCTCACTAAAACTTCTTTCAGCCAGTTATAGAGAGCAATAAATTCCCCTCTCAGCTTCTTCTATAGACTAAAAGCCCCCAGTTCCTTCAGCTGCTCCATGTCAGACTTGTGCTCCAGACCGTTCACGAACTCTGTTGCCCTGCTCTGAACACATTTCAGTACCTCAGAGCAAGGGGACCAGAACTCGACATAGGATTTGAAGTATGGCCTCACCAGTGCCCAGTACAGGGGGAAAATCACTGCCCTGGTCCTGCTGGACACACTACGTCTGATATAGGCCAGGATGCCACTGGCTTTCTTGGCCACCTGGGCATGTGCTGGCTCATGTTCAGCTGTCTGCTGACCAGTACCCCTAAGTCCCTTTCTGCCGAACAGCTCTTAAAGCACTCCTCCCCCAGCCTGCATGGGGTGGTTGTGACTCAAGTGCAGAACTCAGCACTTTGCCTTGTTGAGCCTCAGGTACAACGCAGTTGTCCTCAGCCCATTGATCCAGTCCGTCAATACTTCTCTTGCACAGCCTTCTGACCTTCAGGCAGACCAGCCAGTACTGTTGCTAAGATGACCACTCAATCACTTCACACCAAGTNGGCCATTTCCTCCCATCCTTTCACTTGAGACATGGTAGAAAAGAATGACCCTCACCTCACTAAAACTTCTTTCAGCCAGTTATAGAGAGCAATAAATTCCCCTCTCAGCTTCTTCTATAGACTAAAAGCCCCCAGTTCCTTCAGCTGCTCCATGTCAGACTTGTGCTCCAGACCGTTCACGAACTCTGTTGCCCTGCTCTGAACACATTTCAGTACCTCAGAGCAAGGGGACCAGAACTCGACATAGGATTTGAAGTATGGCCTCACCAGTGCCCAGTACAGGGGGAAAATCACTGCCCTGGTCCTGCTGGACACACTACGTCTGATATAGGCCAGGATGCCACTGGCTTTCTTGGCCACCTGGGCATGTGCTGGCTCATGTTCAGCTGTCTGCTGACCAGTACCCCTAAGTCCCTTTCTGCCGAACAGCTCTTAAAGCACTCCTCCCCCAGCCTGCATGGGGTGGTTGTGACTCAAGTGCAGAACTCAGCACTTTGCCTTGTTGAGCCTCAGGTACAACGCAGTTGTCCTCAGCCCATTGATCCAGTCCGTCAATACTTCTCTTGCACAGCCTTCTGACCTTCAGGCAGACCAGCCAGTACTGTTGCTAAGATGACCACTCAATCACTTCACACCAAGTTTATGCCTTATTCATCCGAGTACCATGAGGAGGGATTGGCTGCTCTTTTGCAAAGCATGCCAGCTGCAGCCTGGTCTAACTGTAAGTTCACCAGGGGCTGTGGTGCTGAGGGTAGTGGATGGCTTTGGGGCTCCACAACCCAGCTGTAGGGTGCTGCAGCAGCTGACAGGGGACAGGACAGGGGACAGGACAGAGACCAGTCTTCCTCATAAATGCTGATGACCATGTTTGGGGACGCTCCAGCACTCCTGGAGAGGACATCAGATGAAATTCCCAGCTTTTGCAGGTACTCTGTTACATAACCCTTTTCTGAATCTTTTTTTTTTTTTTTTTTTTTTTTTGGGATTTCTGGCTTTTTGTAGTAGATTACTCTGAATTCATGCAGTAAAAAGCACAGCAACCAATTGCATAGCCTTGGAAAACAGACTTCCTCATTAACATTTCACGTTCCCATGTTCCCATGATTCCTGCAAAGTGACATTTCAGTAATGTGTCATAGCACTTTGTATATTCTCTAAAGACTAGTGATGCTTTTTCTGCCAAGAGGATAAAAGTAATCTTTTTTACTTTGTTAGCCCAAAGAAGATGAATGACTATCAGGGGTTCAGCCCTGATCCTGTCCCAGTGTCCCGTCTGGCTTGTCTGGTGCATCCTTCCAGACTCCTGCTGTTTTCAGGCCTTTTGCAATTCAGGGAGGTAGATTTGAGTGCAGCAACATAGTTCAGCATATGTTCAAATTAAAAGTCATGTGACAAGTATATTCAATCTTTTTAGCACAACGGCACCTTGGTCTGTCAAACTAGAAAGAAGCTGAATCTTTTGAATCATTTGTTCACCTCCTCCTAAAAAAATCCTGTATACTTGCAAGACCACACCATTTTAGGGTATTTTTCACTATTTATATTTTGGTCTTCTGACTTGTTTCCTGATCTCAGGATGATATAACTGCAAAGAAATGTTCTCTGCAAAAATTATCATGTCTTATTGCTAAAACTGAAAACCTCTCCTCTCTTGCTGAACATCTGCTCTTTCCCCCTCATAAAAGCAGGCAAATGTTTCTCTCAGCACAGGAAAAAAAAATCAATAATTGTTATTTTCATTTCTTTCATGCCCTGGCCTTGTAGACAAAGTCAGTGTCTTCCCTTGAAATATCAGTCCTTCATGTCTACTTGCAGAAAAGCAATATATTATTTTCATAGTCATAATAAGCCACACCACTCCAACACAAGAGGTTACTGATGTATAAAATAAGGCATATTACTAGCCAATAGCTAAAAATGCATCCTTTCATTTTCACTTTTAATACCTTTGGTTCATCTGCATTAAAAGGGGCTTATATCTAAATTTCTTAATTAATTCAACCAATGGTTTTGTCAGAAAAGTGAAATGTGGTCTAGAACATTTATTACACTGTAAATTCTCTCTTCAACTGCTCAACATGAAGTCGGTATTGCGTGTCAATTTTGTGTCATGGAGATAAAATTCTTGTCACTAGCCTCTATAAAACCACAAGCAGTATGGAGAAGATGAAGAAAAATCAATTACTCAGATGTCCACATAACACAACAACCAGAAGGTCTCAAAAAAAAAAGTTCATAATGAACAAAAAGAGGCACTCTGTCACCTAATGTACATTTGCTTGTGGAACTCACTGACATGAGGTACTGCCAATGTGGAAGGTTTATCTGGGATCAAAAAGTGATCAAAGAAACTGATGAAGGACTGACAAGGACTATCAAACATGAAGATACCATCTCTGGCCAGGAAGTTCTGGAGTGCAGCATGCTGGAGGCTAATGGAGTTCTTGAGGAAAATATTAATATATGCTTAGCATGTTTCCATACTATTCCACAGTCACCAGTTTTTTACAGTGAAAGGATCCTGGACTAGAAGGACTTTTGGAGAAGTTACTCCTATGTTTCTGTATAGATGGGCCACACATTGCAATATGCAGTCCTTACTAACCCTCTCAGCAATGCTTATGGAGGGCTAGAAATGATTCTGGCAAAAAGATGGAATGAAGGGGAGGTACCACATGAAATTAAAATAGGTGAATGATCTAGAGCATCTCACAATTCAGCATCTTCCAAAGATTTTAAAATGTTAAGTTGAACATATACAGAAATGGTGCCTATTGTTTTGTTTTCCACAACACAATATCAATTTGGACCAGACAAATACACAGGATAATTAATAAACTGTAGCAGTTATTGCACTACAGGCCATTTACTCTTCTAAGGAAAGAAGATGAAGTGCTCCGGCTGTAAGAGCTGATGAGTGCTACAAAGAAGGTGACATGATTCACCTCTTGGATTGAAAGAAAGAACCCTTATCAGAAAAACAATAATCTAAGCTAAGAGAAAGGGAAGTATGCTGTGGAAAACTGGAAGGAATGACACTTTGAACAATGTATTTCAGTGAATTCAGTGTAGATCTAAATTCATTTCTGAATATGGGAATTCAGTATCTTAGTGAAAAAGCAAGGAAATTGGATAAGCAAGAGAAGATTTGGCCTGTTGAATCAAATGGCCCCTCCTTTCTAAAACACTCTGAATTCTCCTAGTTTTCCATATCAAGTTATGCCACAGCATATATAGTTACTGGTCACTCCAGTGGCACGACTTTAACTTCAGAGTGTTGAGCTCATGTGAGGTCCTTTGTTATTGAAGTCCTTACAAAAACTGCCACTGTATCACTTTTACCTTGCCACTATTTCCATATCTGAGTGTCTGCTGGTTGTACCAGCAGATGAAGAGAGATATCAAGTGCAAGTAGATAAGCAGCTAGAATGACTCATGTTAAAATCCTCACAGGCTCCAGGATGATCATCTAATCTGTCCAAGTCAACAGCAAAACAATTTTGCAATGCAATATTAATGAATTGCAGCTACTGCCTTTCTGATTTTCAAAGCGGTCTACAATATATCGAATTCCACTTTTATATTAATCCTAAGTAGTTTGGGCTACCAGGGCTAAGGAGATTTCAAAAACAATCTTTAATATGCACTGGAAAACTGGCTTCTGTGAGTCTGTCATAGCGAAAATTCTAAATTCTTGTGCTTTTTTGGAGGGGAGCAGTTGGAGCTGTAATGTGATGAGATGCTATATGAACAGCACAGTCAATATCAACAAGTTGCAGTCACTCGAGCACAGACTCTGAAAGCCAAATATCACACCACGTAAGACAGTTTGTGTTCACTGGGAAATCTCTTACTGCTCATGTCAAGTCTGAAAGCTATTTCTTAGTTACTAAAGATCACAACATTTTCCTGTATTTTACTGAAAAACAAATTTTTTTCTTCAAATTTACTGTAGGTTAACATCGCATGTCTGGCTCTATCGGTCATGTCAAATTACATCACAGGAGACGAGGGGACCAACAGAGCTTGGTTTGTAGCTTTACTTCTCCCTTGTGAGTCACAAAAGTATTTTTATAATGTACACTGCATGGGAGCACCACAATTTTTAGCTGAAATGTCTCAGATGTTCCAGTTCTTTGAATTTTGTAAGACAGTCTCTTCCCCCTTCCCCCAGATGCTAATAAACAAGGCAGTGACAAGGTCCTTGTACTCATATTCCTTCTCTTCTGCAGTCTGGATGATGTTTTCTGCTTCACACCTTCTCTGGGCCATAATTTGTTTACATAAAGTGGAAAATGGAAGAGAAAAGTTTAACTAAAATAGAACAGAAAAATTCTCTGTTGTTTTCCCTCCATGAATTCTAGTTTTGTCTTCTTACTTGTGCCACAACATCATTCTATGAGTTGAAACAGGCATTTGCTCTGAAATGAGGCATCCTTCAAACAACACACAACATGATCATTAAAAATAGAAGTAACTGCTATTACTGGGGGGAAAAAAACCCTAAATCTTAAGGAGCTTGCAAAATCCTGAATTGTGCTTATTAAATTTGTATGTTGAATTACTCCTCAAGCCATGCTTAAAATATTGTTCTTGGATACAAGAGTCAAAATGTAGCCCAAGGAGTGATGAACTCATTTTATAGCTCTTGGACAAATTCCTGTACTGGTGTAAAGGGAGAATTTGCACAAGCAGAGGGCTTGGAACCATAAATTTGAGGTTTGGTTTCATATTAGGTTTTGTTTTGTTTTTTTTTTTCCTTTTTCTTTTCAGTGCTTGTCTCTACCCTCAGCACTGTAATTTTCCATTTGGGAAACATACTGCATTGTGTATATAATGGTTCTTGGAATTCACATGACTGCATTTGTTTAACACCAACATTGAGCTCTAAATTCTGCTTGTGATGCTGAAGCATCTTACCTTCTGCCTGTAAAGCAAGGCTGAATGACCTCCTGGGAGGCCAGCATTGGCAGCTGTTAGCCTAAGTAAGAAATGACCCCCAAAATTTCGCTGGGGGTATCCATTCACCAGTGGCATGTCATCAGGGCCAAGGTTTGACTTTCTGATATAAAGCCTGTTTAACTTGCTTTTTACCGGGTGATCCTGGGGAACTAAGGAAGATCGGGGTAAACTTTAAAGGATTTAGGACTCTGCACCAGCACAGCTGCATTTCAGGTAATGACTCTCTGAAGATCTGACATGGATTTCCACACTACAGATTGTGCAATGTACTCTTCACATCCTTCACCAGATGTTGGCAGTGTGTGAACAAAGAAGAGATGGCTGGGAAAGAAACCCACAACTACACAACCATTTTCCTTGCTTTTCCCTCATATTTTGCAGTGTCCCAAGGGAGCACTCCTTCCACCTTTTCCTCTGACTGAAGCTACTCCTTACTGTAACCATGCAGCTCTGAGGCGGTTCTCAGAGCTGGCTCCATCCTCATACACGCTTTTCTCCCTCTCTGGATAAATAAGAATCCTATTACGCATGGAATCCTCTACTTGTTCTACTTCAATATCACTTCACAATAAATATAGAAACATAATTTTAATTTACCTGCTCCAATAAAAGTGGATCTGCAGTAAAACAGAGCTCTCAAAGGTTAGATCCAATATTTTTAAAAAAACAGGATGCAATTTTACACTGGAGTAGTTAGGACAAGTAATTTTATTTTTTGAGATCTCTACTATTAGAACTGCAGGTCAACTTTATAATGTTCAATATAAATCTTGCATACAGTATTCCCAGCCTCCAGAGTTGCCAAGATTCATGATGTCCTGAAGACATTCAAAATAAGCCAGGTGGGAAATGAAGGTACCATGTTGTTAAGACAACATATTTCCATTTTTGAATGGTTTTTCTGAGATTGTCTACAGACCCAGTGTTTTAGACTGTCAGGAATACCTCAGGCTAGGACTCCCAAATCAAACTCTGTGAAAATCTTTAACTAAAACAAGTAATATTTCTATTAGGTTGGAACCTCTGCTTGTATAATACCTAGATCAATGGAGTCATGGAGTACATGAGGCTCCTACACAGGCTTGCAGTATAACAATAATAATAATAATAATAATAATAATAATAATAATAATAATAATAATGCAACAACAAAACCAACACTTTTTCTAGTCACTTACAAAAAATTACAAATGGGTTCACCATAGCAGCCGCACTGTTACTTTTTTATATCACAGTGGGTAAATATAGCCCTAATACTGTTTGTGAGTCTTTGTACTTCAGAATATTTTTCATCTGCTTCAGATGAAAACTTCTGAAATACTGTTCCATAAAGCCTGCATTTCCTTTTAAAGTCATGCTACTTTATATTAGTCTTTGGACATGTTTAGGATGATCCCCACAGAGTATTATCACATGCACTTAATGACGTTCTTATTAAAATGTTATGTGCTTCAGCCCTTAGTATATAATTTTCTTTGTTTCCTTGCCAGGCAAATCTATTTATTCTTTCTGTGTATGAAGCCATCACATCCACCTAAATAACCTCTGGTTATTTCCATCAAAAATGTCCCTGGATCTTGCATCCATCAGGGATGGCCCTGATGTTCCCATTAGCCCTGACCCCGCACTTAGACTGCAGCCACATTTTATTTTCCTTTCCTCTCTGCCAGATAGCAGTTCTCCTTCAAGACACTTCAGTCACTGAGCTAAGAGATTTTTGTTAATGAAAAGCAGACGCAGCACTTAGGTTCTAATAGAACCATCTCCTAATAGAATCTTCTTCCTACCATGACAATTTCGAGTTTGAAAACCCACTGTACGGTACAAGACCCATTCTGTATGATTACTCCAGCCTTCCAGGCCAAAGTGTTAATTTTATGACTTGTAAATTTTATCAGTAAGCTTATGCTGAGTACATAATACTGACAAAGAGACTGACTTGCTAGAATGGCAAGTGCATGGGAATACTGCCATTTTAAATGAATGTCCTCCAAGTTGCTGAAGTGTGCATCTGTCTGTTTTAAGTTGCTTTTCAATTCTTTTGAACACTTTACATACTCACTATATTTATATTTACACACTCATTGCTGTATGAGTGATTGTGTGCTCTGATGCTGAGAACCTTGAACTAGGTAGTAAAAGAACTGAATTAATGCAAGATCATGGAGACTCTATCCCTAAATGTGTGCCACTTAATTTTGATACGTTACTGTGTATATTTATATGTATATATGTATAACATTATAGGGCACTGTGGTGTATTTGGTAAAGCACCTCACTGTTATGGTCAGTATGCCATCTTTGGTGGGAAACAAGAGATTCTTCCAGTTTTCTGTGAGAACTGTTGAGCTGTGGAAATAGTCAGGTGGAAGTTAGACATTCTAAAGGCAGAAGTAAGGTTCCATGTACTTTTTTTTGCCTATTTAGAAGAGATAGCAATGAATATCATATGTGAGCCAATGCAGAACATACTTGAATCAGACAGGAATTAAGTATTACAATTCCAAGACAAAATGCGATCCAACTTCTTGCTCTTTAAGGTCAGACAACTTCCCAGATTCCATGCCTTCTTGTGGCAGGAGAACACAATAATAGCAAAAGAAAATTATTGCCTCCAAGACTGTCTTAACTATAGCAAAAGTAGGGGAGAATGTTCCCTGTTAGATGAACCTAATACAGGTTACTCCACACGATGCACTTGCTCAAATAAAGGCCTCTTTATGCTCAGCAGGAGCACTTTAATGACAAAGCAGCTACAAAATGAAGCAACAACATGTCACCCTAGCTCTGGGGAATAGGAAACGGAATCAAGATGAGTATCAGTAGAACAGAAAAGATGATATGGGAATGGGAAGAGCACAGCGGGTGAGCAGAGACAAGGCAATTTCCACTGGCTCCTGATGGATTTAATGAGTTGTGAGCAGCTGTCCAAAAAGCCCTGGGCTTTTCAGCTGTCACCACCAGAAGGTGGTCTCTCTCTAGGTGAAACTCAGGCAGAGGTTTGGGGAAAGAACCACAGCATGCAGATTGGCCCCAAATTTCCACAGGTCTTGGGGTTATGTCTGCCATCATAGGAACAGATGTAATTGTTTTCTCCAAAACAGTAAGTACATTTGCATTCCGTCTTGCAGAAGTATAGCCTTTAGTTATTCTGCATTTGAACCTGGAATTTCTTCTGCAATGTCCGACACTGGGCCAAAAGGCCTTTTCCATTACCATCCATGTCCTTGTTCCCTTAGGAGCTCGAGTTGAAATACACAACCGGCAAGTTAGGCACCTGTAGATATCTTTATTATTTGTGTCAAAGGCTTGCATTCTGTCATCATGTCTGAGCACCAATGGTGAAATATCTCTGTGGGATTTAAGGCTATACCATGAAAGTTGCTCAGGATGCTCTCAAATGAAGAGCAAGGGAAACAATTCTAATATACATCTTCTGCTGATTTTAGCACTGAGATGCATACCAATCACTACAGTGTATTTGCCACAAGTTCATCTGCAGAAAATTAACATCATATAGTAATGAAAAAGATCTTATCATTATGCTTTGGAAAATTCAAATGTATTTATAAATTAATATTTTCTGTTAAGACTGTATTATCCCTGTTAATATTAATTATTATAACAATAGACAGTGTTTATGCAGAAAAAGAGAGAGATGCCATAACTTAAATGAAAGCTAGAACTGCATCTATAAGTATGACTTGGAATGCTGGTTCTAGAATTCAATAATCTTTTACTATTCTGAAATAATGGAAAATCTTTTTCTGTTGTGCAATGGTATCCAGAAGCAGTCAATGTGCAACCAAGCCCTAGATCTTTGTGTTCTGTTTTGCTGAGACAAAGAAGAGGAGAGAAGAATTAGGCTCTGTAAAGGAAGAGATTGTTGTATTTAGTCAAAGGACTGACTGACAGAAGAATCACAATAAGTTTTGACTATTATGTTAATACATTGTGATTCAGAGGAATCAGAAACAGCAGAGAATATGGGATAAGCAGAATAAGAAGTCAACAAGGCAACAGAAAAGTTCACCCTGTACTTTTGATCTGAGAAAGTCTCCCCTTAAGAATCTCTTTCACAACACATTCAAACTGATTTAAATGAACTTTTACATAGGCTACTTATGGTACTCTTACTATTCTACTCAACAAAACTATGGTGGTCAGAAAAAGAAGTTTTTCTCTTTGTGAGAATTCCTGACATTTTGAAATAGCTTTGATTCTGTATCAGGTGAAAGTACTGAACATTTTCTCCTAATTTTGAGCACAGTAAAAGATTTTTAAAATGAAAAATGCTGGTGTTTCCCAGCAAAACACAACACCCAGAGGCTCCCAAAAGATTTCAGTAGGAATGGAAATGTAAATCAAAAGTTATTCAGATAATTTAAAATAAAATGAGACTGATACTCAATTTAGGTCACACGTTCTGCAGCATGCTTTTTGATACTGTACATCCTCTAAATGGGTTTGAAAATGAAGTAAAGACCTACAGAGGTCTGCTAAGAAAAATCTCAGCACAGGCTGCTGCTGGAGGCCTGGGAGGTGGAAGGGACCATTATGCTTTTGCAGGGCAGCTTCCTGCACACAGTGCCACATCTTTGAATATGTGGGAGTGCAACATTCAGGGGATTCCCAGTGTGCTTCAAGCCCTGGGTAGCTTGGCACAGTGAAAGGCTGGCAGAAGCTTTAGTAGCTTAATGCAATATCACTGGTCTCGAAAGTATTTCCATTATCGCTTCCAGAAATAATTCTTCCCCTGCTTGAAACTTCTCTGTATACAACTCAGATACTCAAGATCTGCACTGCGAGAAGGTACATTTTACAGATATTCACAGGAAAAAAACAAATAAACAAAGCTTCACATGAGATCAATAAAACATGTCTTAAAACAGCTAGATCCCAGATACAGCATAAAACATACTATATTGGGAAAAGAATGGATTATCTCACAGCCTAAACAAAAACAAGCAACAACAAAATAATTAATTAATAAGCTAATACTTCTACCATTTCTCCAGGCAGAC
Source organism: Drymodes brunneopygia (assembly GCA_013400955.1). Classification (NCBI taxonomy): domain Eukaryota; kingdom Metazoa; phylum Chordata; class Aves; order Passeriformes; family Petroicidae; genus Drymodes; species Drymodes brunneopygia. The sequence goes on along the minus strand of VZTZ01047871.1, from coordinate 154,834 downwards.
TCTTTCCATTGAAAGGGAAATAATGGGAGAAAGTGGTCATGAGTTGTTAAAAAAATAAAAATCTGAAATACCACCAATCAATGTCCCATTAAGATACTTAGAATGCTCTCCTTTTAGAGATTAAAGATTGTAGCATCACTATATCACAACAGAATTAATCCATCTAATAACCTCTCACTGTGTTCTGGTTTCAGCTGTGATGTGATAGAGTTAATTTTCTTCTTACCAGCTGGTACAGTGCTGTGTTTGGATTTTGTATGAGAATAACTTCGACAAAACACGGAGGTTTCAGTTGCTGCTCAATAGTGCTTACCCTAAGCCAAGGACTTTCCAGTTTCCCATGCTCTGCCAGCCAGCAGGTGCACAAGATCCTGCGAAGGAGCTCAGCCAGGACAGCTGACCCGAACTGGCCAGAGGGTTATTCCATACCACAGAACATCATGCCCACTATATAAACTGGGGGGAGTTGATTTGGAGCCACCAATCACTGCTGTGGGATGGGCATTCGTTGGCAGGTGCTGAGCAATTGTGCTGTGCATCATCCTTTTCTTGAGTTTTATTCCTTTTCATTAACAATATAATTATTAATAATAAAGATGGTAAAATAACAATTATTGGAATATTTTACTTTATGTCAATTGTTAAGCTGTTCTTATCTCAACCCACAAGTCTCACTTTTTTCTGATTCTCCCTCCCATCCCAACAGAGGTGGGGAGTCAGCAAGAGGCTGTGCTGTAATGAGTTGCTTGCTGGGACTAAACCATGACAGACTGTTACATTGCAGTTTATTCAGAAACCTCACTGAACATTTACAGATCCTGCACAGCTGCATTAAATTTCAGTAAGAGGCAGCTCTTACTGAAGTATTGTCAACCAATGACAAAATGTTGCAACCATTTAACAGAACAGAGAATTTTTTTAAAAAATCCACTGGACTAGGGCAAGAAATGAATAAAAAGACTAATGTCAAGACAAACTGGACGCTCTACAGGAGGGGGCAGCATGTTGCTTGGCATCATAACTACAGTCTAGCAGACCCCTGTCATCTGCTCCTATAAAAATACACCCTGTTCTCCAAGTTGCATTTCTCTGTAATCCCATTCTGCCATGGGCAACAAGCCAAGAGGCAGGAGAGAGAATATCAACTCTTCATCCAAGTTAAGCTCCCCCACTCCTTCCCCCCTCTGCAGTTCTCTGGCTGAATGTCATCATGAGACCTGGCTGGTAATTTCAGAATGTATCGTTTTTGTCCCTGTTAGGGGCTTCATCTATTTTCAAATCCCATTTATCTTGCGGGCTGGGCATGATGCTGGAAAGCTCATATGTAAGCGAGTGGGTGTGTGTCTGGTGTGGTCCCCCACTTGCTGCCTTTCAGCAGCCCTTCAGCTCCTGCCTGCCGCAGCCTCTTCCCCTGGTCCGCCGGCAGCCCGGGAACCCCTACCGCTGCCACCACTGCCTGGCCCTGCATACTAATTGGCACATTTACTGACTTTCCCTTGCTCTCCTTCGCCTCTCCTCCTAAGCTGCTGTCTGGGAGCAGGGGAGCCCGGCTGCCATGGAAACTCAGCCGTCAAACACCCTGAACCTGGCGCACCAGTCTTGGGAGAGGATTCCAGTGGTGAAGCTCAAAGAGGGGATGCTGGAGGGGGAGTAGAAGTGGAGGAGTGGGAAGGTGCAAGGCTGACCGTGTCAGGAACTGGTCTGGGCTGTTCTGCGAAGGCACTGCACAAGATGAATATATACAGGGGAAAAACAGGTTAACCCTCTGTTACCAGCTTTTTTTTTCACAGTGATTCAAATATCTCTCTGCTGCCTTCCTCCCATCCATTTACTGTCTGGATCAAATACTCCTAGTGTATGCACACACCATATCATCAAGGGGGTTTTGACAATCCCAAATAAGGCTCACACATCTCAAGGACTGTTTGCAGCCAGAAAAAGTGCTGATTACAGCAAGCAAGTGGTTTGAGAGGGCCTCGAGCAAAAGCTGGCAGAGGACAAAGCCCTGCCTAGGCAATCAGGCTGTGATCCTCTGCCCAGCCTTTCAGTCCTGCCTCCCTTTCCCAGGCTAACTGCTGGACTGGAGTCGCATGAAAATGCAGCACTTGTGGCACGGTCTGTATGCGCTGACGCCTTTTCTGGGCAGGCACCTAGCTCAACACCAGCTCTGTGTCCAAAAGAATTCTGGTCTCTGCTTCAGGCTGTGTGGCTTTGGGAATTGCACTTTTGTCCTCAGTTCTGTCTCCTGAAGATTTATAGGCATATAATAAGGGTAAAACAAACGTACGCTTCAATCTTAGCACCCAAACTGCAGCCTTCAAGGGGCACTTCTGCCCAGTCTCCTTGTAAGCTTTCAGGCCAGCAATGGAGAGACTCCCTGTGTGTCTTTTTTCTAAGCAAAGCTCCATATGATATGATTTATTCATGAAGGGAGCCCTCAGAAGGTCAACAAAACTGGCATGTGCCTAAAAATACACAAACAAAACAGGGAAGAAGAAAACCCCACTGGGTCAGCACTTCTCTGAAGACAAGATGAAGCTGTTTACGTCCCAGGCAGACCCACTTACGCAAGGGACATAACAAACACTTCAACTCTCCTTCTCTGTTCCAACCTCTTGAACAACCAGCTTAATACTGAAAATTTACTTCAGATGCAAGTGAGAACTTGCTGTGCCATGAACCGTCACAGGGTTTTGGAGCTGAAGTACCCAAGACACCCAACAAAAGCGCTGCTTGGTATTCCTGTGGAACAGGGGGACCTACTGCAGTGCAGGCTGGGGAGCACAGTGAGACAGCTCTCAGGAGTGACCACAAAGGACAGACAGCCCAACTGGCTTCCCACAGGGATACTTCCTCTTTAGCTAAGACCACCAAAGGAGACTTCTGCTTGGATTTTTTCTTTCAGGGGACTTTTATGTTGCCTTGCACCTGATCTTGCCATTGATTTGAAAAGGAAAAAAGAACTGCCCCACTATAAATTTCAGTACCCTAGATGTGTCACATGTGAGTTGCTACGACACAAAGTGGTACATACAAGATGAATAAGTGCAGAAGAAGCCTTTGCAAGACATAAGAATGCCTAAACTAAGAAAGAAAACTATTTTACAGGGTTTGCAGCATTTGAGTAAGCCTCTGGTTTCCTGCAATTGAGAAATAGGAAATAATTGAATTATATTAAACAATATTAAATAGGAAATAATATTTGAAACAAAAAATATTAAAGGATATACAGGAAGGAAAAAAAAAGATTTTTTTCCCCAAGCAAATAGAGAAACTGTTTAACATTACGAGAACCAAATGGGATTCACCTGAGTCACAAGGCATGCAGATGGGGAAATTGCAGGTTTCTCACTAAAAGAAATAGAGAGCTGATTGCATGGAAGAAACTATCTGTATCTTTCTGAACAGAGTGGGAAAAAAGAGCAGCTGCAGAAAGAGATCCCACTCTACCAGCCCAGAGGTGATCCTCAGGATGAATGTGAACAAAGCTGATACAGCAAACAAAGCATATGTGGATTTTCAAAACAAACACCTTTGATAGGCTCTACATCATGGGCTATTAAAAAGAAAAGGCTGCTACAAAGTGCAGGGATGGAAAACTGGCTAAAGTACAAGAAGCAGTAAGTAGGACTTCAAGGTCACTTCTCAGGTCAGAGAGAAGGGAGTAGTGGAGTCCTCAGAGGTCAGTTATGACCAGCTACATTCAACATCTTCAATGGCCTAGAGATGGAAGGGCACTGTCAGGAAGTCCAGCTGGGGGGGTGATACTAAGTTCTTGGAGAGGCTTTTTAAAATGAGCAAGTGGGCAAAAGATAAGTTTCAATGCAGCTGAATGCATGATAAACAGCTCCATGAGCAACAACTGCCACAAAAACTAAAGACATTGGGCATCACCAGCACAGGTACCAACAACATGGCACTTAATGGCATAATGTGGCATAATTCTGCCAGTTTACAAAGGCACGGCCCCCTCACATGCCTTCAGTGTGCAGTTCTGGTCTCCAGATCTCAACCGGGATGTAATGTAATTGGAAAGGCACAGAATAGGAGGACTAAACTTCAACTGAGGCTTACAAACTCACTAAAATGATGGATAAAGTGAGGCCAGTCAGCAACTACCTCACAGCAGTTATTAACAAAGTCTGAAAAACTGTTAGCAAGAGAATACTCAAGAAAATTACCAGGAGACGAATTCAGAACAGATGAAAGTATTCTTATACATAATGGGTACTAAAATTCTGGAGCTTGCTCCCACAGTAATGAACAGTACCAGTAGGTGCAAACAAGGATGAGACTAAATCTGTGGACCGGTTCATACACAGGCAGTAATAGGAAAGAAGTGACCCCTAATATCCCACATTCTGAACTTATGAACTCAGGCACAGTATGAGAAAATGCTTACAAAATCTGGCAAGAGATAGGGCAGGTAGCTTACAATAAAATGTGATTTATATCTAAGAACAGGCTCAGTCATTCCTTGGAAAGGGTGGAGAGTCTGCATATTGAGCTTGCTTGGGAAGGATAGGAAGGTCAGGAGAGTATCTGCCTACTCAGGGAAAATTAGACCAGAATGGAGAGCCCCATATATCTATGAGATGTCTAATTCTGAAGATGGGCTGAGTTTGCATCACACTTTGTTGCTTATTTTTATGTACCATGTGCATTTCACATCAGCAGGAATGGGTTAAGCTTTCATTTGGTAGAAAAATGAAAAATCTCCTTTGCATGTTGAATTAAAACATAATGAAATGTCTGAAGATCTTTGGCATTTTACAAGTCCTTGGGTAACCACGTTTATGTGTAGTGGATGAAGGCAGAAGTATTTGTGAATGCAGTTCATCAGTGCAACTGCTCACATGTTTACAGCTGCATATCTTCATATCATATGTATGATATATGTATATATGGGTTTTCTCCCTCTGGAGCAAAAGATCCTAGTGCCATTAGCAATCTACATATGTGTTATGGAAAACATTTTTAGTTACAGGATCTTATAATGTTTTTCCATACAATCTCATTTTAATTCTGTACATTTGCTAGATTGCGCTCAGCAAATGAGGGACCTGTTAAATATTTCTTCTTAACCTCAAGGCTGAAGCACTCCAGTTCCATCAGCCTGTCTTCACAAGATCTTAGTGGCCCTCCTCTGGACTCACTCCAACAGGTCCATGTCCTTCTTATGTTGGGGAGTTTGGAGTTGAATGCAGCACTCCAAGTGGGGTCTCACAGAAGTGGAAAACAACAATAACAATATAGATTTGGGTATGCCCATACCCCTGCTCTTTCAAGCCTGTGAGACAACCATCTTTAGGATTTACACATCAAAAACTACTGAAACCAAATGAGTATCTAAGTCTTTTAATTTCAGGACCTTAGTCTGACACACTAGAAACTTTAATGATCAGGGGTTTTTTCTATAAAGCAGAAGAAAGTGTTGAGGTGAAGGACTGGAATTTTCAAGTTATGAGTTGAATGCCAGAAGAATCTTGGAAGGACAAACAAACTTCATGTTTTGTTTGTGTTTCATAGGGACAGGGGATTTGCTATTCAGAGGGTAGTAATCTTGAAATTGCTGTTTGGTAATAACTGTAATTTAACTCACCTGTCCACAAAAGTCTCTAGGCTCCTTTTAAATTCTGAGTAGTTGCTATTTAAAAGGCACAGAATCATCCTATATAATTGAAATTACAGTTGTAGAGTTTTAGTCTCTGGGATTTTGGTTTGGAGCAAAATTTCCATAGTCACCCTGGGGCTTATGTTTCCTGCTGTTCGAGGCTCACAATGCTTGCAGTGAAGACAAGATCAGAAAAATGCACCCAGATACCCACTAGAAATCAAACAGCTCATCTTGATGTTTATTCAACAGGGTCCCAAACTCAGCAGTAGAAGAAAGGAGGAACAATTCAATTAACTTCCAGGCAACTTCCACTGGCCCCCTTCTAACAGAATATTGTGTTTTTTTAGAAGTTGTGGAAGCTGTTGGAAATGTGGATTGAGACAAAAATACCATTCACCTTTGAGATTAACAGGTATAGGTTTGCTGTGTTGCATCTTCCGCTACATCCAACAGGAAAATGAGTCTTTGTCTGTTTCCCTATCTCCACCATGCAAGGTCCAGGAACACTGACTGAGTGTCCTGTTTGTCATGTCACTGTTGGACTGCTGCTGCTGGACTTTCTGATCGTATTTGGGATCTCCAGAATGTGAATAGGCTTTCAGAGCTTGAATGCCCTGGAGAGACTGAAGCTGTAATGGCTTTGTGCTTTCCGTGAAAGAAGCTTAGGGTACTGCATATAATATGCAATAATGAATGTGATGAATTTGCTACACAATAAAATTCCAGGGAGAACTCAGCACAATCCAGTGTGGAAGCCCCAGTACTTCACTTTGCAGCAAAGCTGCAGTACCAGTAGGTGCAGCTAAAGTGAGCTTCCACCTCATTGAACTAGCAAGGGCTGTAATAAACCTTATTACAATTAGAAGCTATTAATGTTCTGAAATGGTCATGGACTGAAAAGGTAAGTTCAAATTATCACCCTTCTTAAAAAAACAGAGTGTGAAGAAAACAGAAAAGAGATACAGCTGGAGCAGAAGCAGAACTATTATATGTTTTCATCCTTTAAAATCTTCTGACTTTCACTAATAAGTAATGGAGAACACTGGGAAACAAGGTAAAGCAGTATTTCCTCCTGCTATAGTCAAACAGAAACATCTGTAAAACTAGAACTCAACCTGCCTGGAATGTTGAGGGTTAAAGTTTAATTACATCTAGTCAAAGTCAAGGGCAAAGAGACTGCATGCTGAATTAAAGGATGGGTTTTTCTTGTCATGGGCATAGAGAAGCTATAGTCAAACCTGATTTTCTGTTGTGTGTGTAGTTTCATAGACAGTGACAGAAGATAAGAAGTTCCAAATAAGAGTTGCAGAATTACTGGCAAGTATTTTTGTAAATAAGAAATATTTTCAAAACCTTTTCCTTGCCCTGAAAATTCAGCCACTTTGAGATGTCTTTCATAAATACTAACAGCTGTACTTTGAATATTCTGTGCAAACTAACGATGAGGTAAACTGATCCATCTCTTCGGACTGCTACTCATGCTGGCACTCTGCTGAACCAAGTACTTCTGACACTCAGAAGTTTTGGTTCTTTATGGGCTTCAAGGTACTTAGCTGAGAATTATGTGGAGCACACCAAATCCTCTGGTCCTCTTGCATCTTAACACATAGCTTGTCTGCATTTAATCATTCCTTTCATAAGTTGCGCAGTACCACCTTAAAATGAGATTATTTTCTTCTAAGTTCACAGGCTGTCAAAGAACCCCAAGTTTTAATTGTTAGAAATCTTTTCTTAGTCTCTTGCTTAAATTCTTTGATAGCAAGATTGCATTGATTTGTTCTTATGCATTGTTCTTTAGTTTCAATTCTATTATTTCATCCCTAATGTTTATTTTAGCCTTTTGAAGCACTCATATAGTACAGTTCTTTTAGACTCTCCTTCAACAAAGATTTTAATCAGGAATGCCCTTGTACTGGACTTTGCTTTGGAGAAGTATTCTGTCTCTCTTGAACCAAGAAAAAAAAAAAGCTTGTTTTTCAGGAATGTTTCATTAACAAAGTTTGTTCAGTGGCTGCAGAAACATTGATGCTGGTGCAGAAAAGCAGATGTTGCAGGAATTAGCTGTTGAGACAAGAGGAGGGCAGGACCTCTGCTTTGGGCAGTAGGGCTGGTTTATGCTGCTTTAAGAGTTTGCTGACCTCTTTGTCTCCAATCATAAAACAGGTTGTCGAGTCCCTCATTGCTTGAGGATCTCTTCTCTATACATGTTCCAGGTTTGTCTTTCATATACTCTTAGTCCCTTGGCCCCTTTGCCTGTATCTTCATATTTATCACTATCCTTTCAAGACCTGATGCTAGAAATTAATTTTGTTTCAGGCCAAACGAACTCGCCTTCCCACATCACCATGTCTGTAGTGGCAACACTTTCCTCCTCATACTCTTGACATTTAAACAGTCAAGAGACTCCTCTTGTCTATTTAGCATTCTTTTCAAAGCCAATCTCAAATGCTTTCTGGCCCTTTTCACTGTAACCCTGTTTGTCCATTAGCCTTTTCTTCTTCTGTATTTTCACTTACTTTCCGTGTTCTTTATGAGATGAAATCACCAATAGTTCTGCAATGTACTGCTCCCCACTTTTACATGTGATTTAGGGACACAACTTCCATCTACTATCTGCACCTTAATTTAAAGAAAATCCACATCTCTCCAATTCTTAAGCTGAACCTGACAACTAGTTCTTTCTATTTTTCAAAGTTGACTTGAATAGCAGCAGTAGGACAGCAAGAAACAGGTACTCCCAAAATTTGGGGCCACAATTATTTTAAAGCTAGGAATTCTGAAATTCTCCGGCAGTTTTTAAATCCATCAATACCCCTGTGAACCTTACTTACAATGGGAACTTATTTAACTACATGTGCAGATTAATTGCCTATTTAATGTAATCTGAAGGCTAAACAGATCCAGATCTATTACTTTTTCCCCCCCATTTTTGCTGTCTTCCATCTTATACAAATATATTAAGATGTAATAGATTAAAAGGAATAACTAAGGAAGCAAATTTTATTTACATACATATTTTTTTCCTATCACGTTAATTAGCATAATGCTATTTTCCATATCCCTAATAACACAGTTGAGAACATATAAACACAAGCTACGTTTAAAGCAACTAGCTTGGACATTGTGAGTGGCACAGAGGAAGAAGTGTATGCCTCAGGAAAGGAGCATTCATCCTGCTTCTGAATAGCTTTGCAGTCTGCATCAAGCTTGTGTCACAGTTTTTGAGACAGCAGTATCTGCAGACTAGATGTATCTTCAGTCTCACATTGTACAGTGAAACTGTATAAACCTCTCCACGAAACTCGTTTACATTTTCTAATTTATGCCATTTTAGCTGTATTTAAATATGTATTTGAAGGGCTTTTTACTGTGTGCAGTACAGCATAACCTTCAGTTTCCTCCTTTTCTATTTAGCAGTTTATACAACTAGCTACATTTAATCAAGATGGAAAACCAGGTTAATACTGAATAATAATATGTGTGCATATACAAGCTCCAAATCTACCATTTAGCCCATTTCCAAATTGTGATGGAAATATTTGTTGGTCAAGAATGTATGTTCCTCCAAGTATGACTGGTGTAAGAATCACAATTGTGTGTGTCTACATGGACAGGTAGAAGTTGTGCAAGGATTTTTAACTATTTTCAACAGAATTCCGTTTGCAGAAAATAGCAATATAGAACGTATATATTTTAAACAATATACAGTCTCTGTTTTGCAGATTCAAATAGTATCTATTGGTTTTCTGTTGAGAGGCACATTCCACTCACTGTGTATAGGCGTTGACCTTTATTTTAACAGTTATGCTTTTCCCACACAACTATTCAACACTAGATTCTTTTCTCTAAAAATGGCTGATATGGCATGAGAGACCAGTCCTAGAATATTTGAGGATACTCAAGGAGCATGGAAAAGTCACGCAACTGAAAACTGCAAAATTCCCTTTTTCATTGGTGCTTTCAATCTAGAAGACAAGACGAGATGTGCTGCCAAAATTATGGCATGAAATATTCAGCTCTATTTTGATCTCTCTTTTTTCTCTGTGTCTTGTTTTGCTAAAGATGATTTAAAACTCTGCTTGCTGAATCCAAAAAACAAACAGCTCATGCATATGACAGGCTGCCAAGAATGCAGGACCCTGCCCTTTGCTTAGCTCACAGGCAAGAAAAATCTCTTACAAGGATAGTGCCAGGCAGTAAACTGCACTAAATCTCATCGTCAGAAAATAACATTGGCAGCATAATCAGCTGCAAAAGGACTGCATGCAGAGCAGTAATTTGCAAAGAGCTCAGCCTATCAGTTAGCCTTCCAAAGCGACTTCGTGGTGACAGGCATCTGGTAAATCAATCTGGAAAGAATCCATATTCTCCTGATAGCATCACACTTCTATTTTGTGGGCCTGGGCTGAGGCAGTATGAGGAACACAGACGACAAAAACATTAGGACGAATGATTTGTAATCATCCTGACTGTCATTCATGTTGCTTCTTTTTTTGCCCCTTTATATTTATACTGGCTGTGAAATAATTGCAACACTGATGTGTTATCAAAGAATATCTGGCATTTATATTTTTTTGTATTTATTTAATGAACAGTTCATTATCTTCTTAAAATTCTACTGCCAGAAAAAAAAATAGGAAAAGAAGAGAAAGAAAACGAGAGCAATTTCTTTGCTCTGTTAAGATTTCTCCCTTTCTGTCCAGATTTAAATCTAGATTTACAAAGACATACTCTTGTGGGCCATAAAATAATCTGAAGGACTCTCTTCGCACACACCTTAAAATGGACTAGATAATATTATAAAAGAATCCCTTAAGGGACACTCAGACTGCATCACATTTTACATATAAGTTGAAAAAAAAAAAAAAAAACAAAAAAAACCCCCGATCATTTTTNNNCAAAACATTTTGATTTTGTTCATGGTGTGGTATCCAAGAATTGGATCACAAGGGACATGATTTTTTTTTTTTACCCTGTAGATCCCGCAGTGAACATGGAAGGGAAATCAGATATAAAGCCATTAAAAATTGCAATTAATAAGAATTAAAGTAAAATTTCTGCCCTCAATAACGTCAACACCAGTTTGGTCATTGGTCTGGGAAGCAGACAAGTTTTCATTCTTTGAATATGTACCAGCATCTTTCTGTCTTCTAGAGAAATTATACAGGCTATAAAACTAACTGCTTAGGTCATAGTAATTTTCAATAGCAACAGAAAAAACCCAATATTTTGTGCTTTACAGTATCGTAGTCTCAAGATTCTTTTGTCTCTAAATGGCTTTAAATCTGTTTTATAATCATTATGTTCTCCTTTATTACACAGGATCAATATTTTTGTATATGCAGATCTGCAGCCTTATGCACTTACTATCAAAAGTCTCACAGTATAGCTCTTTCTTTAAAGTCCTGGCTTCTAAGTGTGTGATGTGAATAACTGGAGTGATATTCTTTTTACAATGTTCACTTCCAGGACTCACATCCGTGAAGAAAAGCTTGAACGCAGCTACATGGAACAGAGGGCTGAAATACAGTTTGAAAAGGCTCAAAAATAATGGATTTCTATAATTTAAACTTCTTCTAAAGTGTTGGGAACTAGCTTGAAAACAGACTATATAAATGTTATGCCTCTCACAGACAATATAAATGTTATACCTCTCTGGAGATCAAAACAAGTATAAGATTAAATAAGGGAATAGTTTTGAAATTTCATTTGCATCACCACTCAGTGTTGGTAGCCCTGTCTGGTCATTTCAGTGGGTCTGACTCTGCTCCCAGCCCAAACATCTGAGACAACACTATGGCAATATCAAGGCCTGGATGAAATGAACTGTGGAAGAGAAGGAGGAACTGATTGTAAACCAGATTTAATGTAAGCTCTTCAAATCCTCATGGACTGGACAGCAGTCTTGCAAGAATATTTTTAAGGGCCAATAAATAGTAACTTCTGAAAGCAAATTCAAGGGTGTTAAGCTAATTCTTTTTCTTGAAAGCATTTCACTATACTGGAAAGAATGAAGTTACTTCCCACTCATGTGGCTTTTCTTTTGGAGATTTGTTTACCCACCTGATGGAGGCAGAAGTATTTGAGTTACCACAATCTTTTTCTAATTCTTTTATATCTATCCTTGACAGAAGATGCATATTCAGTCATGCACCTTAAATCAGGCCTACATCTCTTCCTAAAGTTAGGACACATCTAGAAGCTTGACATGTATTTTACATGTGTTTTGGCTCCATTTTATGTAAGACTAGATTAATTCAAAGTCAATTATCTCTGAAGTCTAATTACAAAGTTCCTGAGACTGTAAGATGCAGTATCAGTTTATTTCTGGAGTCCTCATCTTCTGGGAAGCTTGGAGAGCTGTTCCTGACAAGGTGTCAAAAACTTCACTACTGTTCATGACATCTGGTACTGAAAACATTTCACAAAGGCATACGTGTTACAGCTACATAGGTAACCACAGATTCTCTGTCTCCATGTTCTCTGTCACTGATGCCAACAGCATCTGATTAATTTGCTACTGACTTCCCATTCACTCCATGTTGGAGTGGGCACGTGCTCCATCGGACAGAAAAAGGACCAGAGAGCAGTGAAGATGGAAATGATCTGCAGTGTCACCCAGTTCTTCCCCATTTCCATCAGCACCAGAAGCTCTTTGCTGTGCACACACACAAATCTGCAGAGCTAGATTTGTAGCCTCGACTCTTTACTAGCTGGTGCTGTCCTTTCATCCTCTCGATCCATCCTGTTACACGTACCACTCCACAGTCTGATTGTCTAGTTCTTCCTTCCCGTGCTTCCTGAGTTCTGTGGGCCAAAAGAGTGCCAATTGTTCATCAAGCCCAAGGGTAAAAAAAATGCATATTTAGGAAAACTGCCTAGCAACTGCTTTCTTTAGTGCAAGGAGAGAGGCCATTTGCATAAGAAAACCTTCCAGCTGGAAGCCTGCAAAGACTCTGCTGGGAGCTGATTCTGTGACCAGACATCAAAGGAGAATTCCCGTTTAAGGACTGTTCCCTCTGGGTGGCCTTTCTGTGCTGTCCCCACCATCAGTGGGGGCAGTGGCGGCCGCACAGATCGCACCAGTGCTCTGCGGCACCCAGGAGATGCCATTCCGGCATCTGACTGTGCTCCCAGAGATCTTTCACTGATTTTGTTCCCACATCATCTTTTCCTCACTCTGTGCACATCGCACATCAAAAAGTCAACCGTTTCAGCTGCTAACCTTTGGAATTCTGTAAATTGCTTTGCAGATTGCCTGCCAAAAGTGACAATCTGTAGCGCCGCAGTACAGTATCACCAGATATTTACACATGGTTCCTCCCGATAACTACTAAAAAGCATTATTAGTCTGCACAAAGACCTGCCCCAGGAAGAAAAACTACAGAAATTACTTCATAATTTCTCTTGCTGTTCTATACGTAGAAAAAGTTACCCATAAACTTTCCACTTTCTAAAACCCCGGACAAAACATTGGCTCTGGTAAAGTCAATGGAAATAGCCTCCACCAATATTCCAAGTACAATCCAACAAATGGTGAACAGGGATGGGATTGAGGACATGGTTCTCTTATGTGCTAATCATCTAAACAACAGTTAAATCGCTTCAGCACCTGCAAAAAATAGCTTTGTACAGCACTGCTGCTACTTAATGGAATGAGGCGATTACGATCAGAGTTCTGCAAAGCTCTCCAAATTGCAGTTCCTAAGGCTAATTTCAATGTGTGAATCATTGCTTTCCTGCAATTTATATCCATATGTGTGGTTATTTTTGAGAATGATTCAGTTTTGTATGTATAATTTTAAAAGGACTTTTTAAGTTAATGAACATCTGTGCTAAGAGCCCCTCAACAGAAAAGCTTGTGTCAGCCACTGGTGACGATGACTGTGTAAACTTCCTGTTATCCTACAGCAGTGCATGTGGATCCTATGGCTCTTACCAACTGCATAATGCAGGAGTAACCAGTTGAAAAGCATTGCATTAAAATGTTTTAACAATAGGGTGGGAAATCCAAAACTTCCAGCCATTTGAAAACCTTAATACCTGTTTTATAACCAGAATGGAACCAAATACTAAATTCCCAAAGCTTTTAACAGAAGCAGAGGAAAAATTTCCATTTGAAAATTTCCAAACACTTTAATATTTTGATTGACACATATTCAATGCTTTTAGCTATAGTGTGGTTCAACAGGATTTCTGTATAACATATGTTTCTAGGTACTGCCTCCTGGCTTGAACTTTTTTGCTCAAGATGAACTCATTTCTTGACACGCTGCATGAGAACCATGTTGGTATAAATCTAGTGATGGTGGATTTACAAAGGATTAGGTGCTGAAATTCAATGGGTAATCAATTCAATGGATAATCAAGTAACTGGTCACAGCAACAAGGTCACTTTGCTTTAGTCTGTCTTTTAATCAGCTTAATTTTTCAACCTAGTTATTATGGGTTTTTGTTCCTGCCCTCTCTACACTCACAGACTGAAGGAGAATGTACTCCAGGAGCCATGAAGCTGTCTTCCCATTTGTACATTTAAAGCGATAGCAGGCTTAAATCTGGCCAAGTGAAGTATTTCACAACCTCCCAGTGAAAAGTCTCATTTTCTGTATTACCAACCTGTCATTAACCCTGCAAGACAGAGTTTAGTAAGAACTGACTTAAATGCAGCACACTACACATGCTGGACATCTGATGTTCCTTCTCCTAGCACTAATAAGGAAAACTTTCTTGCACTCCCCTCTTAGGATCTGTGTCAGTGAAAACAGACAGAAACAGAAGTGCAAGTAGGACCAATAACCCTGATGTGAAGATGATGAAAAAGCTTCACTTAGGAAGTGACTACGTCTTCAGCTGCACTAAAGAAGATGGAACTTGTTCTTACTTAAGACAAAGCTGGAATTAGGTCTTTTGTGAAGAACTGAGGAAGCTAAGCAGCTGTAATTCCAGACAAAAACCAGAAATCCAACCAGTAGTTGCATAAGTAAAAGCTGAGGATGGAACATGCCTCCTGCACAGCACAGAATATGCTCTGGCATGGGCAAGTAGCAACAGGTATCAAGCCATGGTGCTCATCCTCTGTCATCAGGATAATGCCATGTCCTGGTGCATACCAGTTTCTAAATGCTGACATTGCAGTGATTTTTAGGAAGCCCTCTAAAATCATTAGGCCTAATTCTGCTTATGAGTATCTTACTTTAAGTTCAGAGCTACAGCACTGACTTCAAGGCAGCTACTTTGGATTCACATCTCTCAAGCTGGCCTATTATTTCCTGTATTGTTTCCAGTTGCATGAAATCATCTGTGCACGTCCTCCAGGGCTGCTGGAACCCTCTGTCCTCCCCAGCACTACACATGATGCAATGAGCCTCTGACGGAGGAGGAAAGACGAGAAGTCCATGTAGGGAAGCAGATAATTTCCTTTTGAGCAATAGATGCAAAAATAGCAGCTAATAAAAAGCCTTCAAACTGTGCCTTCAAACTGTGACAATTCAATACACACACCTACGAGAATGCCTTGACAGGCTGCTTGACTTCCCAGTAACTCTTTCTTGTTTTCTTTAGTGCAGCCTCCTCCAAACTCCCACACACAGGTATTCATCTCTGTAGTGACAGCTGAGACCTGCAGGTGTTTGCTGCTATTGCCCCTTCAGAACAGACAGACACTTGTTCCTCACTGTAAACATTTGTATCATGGTGTTTGCCTGGCTAGTTACAGCCCAAATAATAATAAACAATCCTTTTCTTTTTTTAGTCCCTTGCTGTCACGCATTAATTCTCTTTGCAAATAGGCATTAGATACTGGAAATAGTTTAAGCGAGATCACTCTCTGGTGATTATTTTACTAGCCTTATCTTTTAGAAAATATTTCATAGAGTGTCACCAGAAAAATATATTGTGCAGTTTCCAGAAATACATCACTCTACAACATTAGATTCATACATGAAGAGAGGGTATGGCTAGTGGGCAAGAAGCTCTTTCACTCCTTTAATACTAATGTTATTTCACAGTTCTTCAAACTGCTACTTTGGCCTTACTAAGGAACAGCAAAAATCATCATCAGAACTGTTTGCTGAGGACTTTAACACTCACAAGTATCAAAATGGTTTCTCAAAAGGGTTATTTACCTTTTTTTATGTAGCAAGAAGGCCCAAAATCTATGTATTTTTAAAATAGGTCTGGAATAGCAAATTGTGTAACCATTTGTTTTTTTTGGAAGTCTGTCTGGGAGGGTATGGAGTTTAATAACTTCTCCTGTCTTAACTGAAAGCGAATGGGGACTCTATGTTTTAAAAATACAAACATCCCAGAATACTTAATGTTAACATCAAATAGAAATTATAAAGGAAACATTAGGAAGCAAAGCCATAAAAATCTAGGAAACTTCTTACAAACCTTCCTCACTCGGTCAGCTGTTTACTTTTTGGTACCCTGATTCTGTTTCTTTAGTTCTTTACACCAATTTAGGCAAGACATGAATTCTAATTTAAAAAAACACAAACCAAAACAACCCAGCCCCCGAAGAAGCCAAAAAATAAAAGAGGAACAACAGTCTTTCTCAACCACTAGAGGTACAAAATGTGCCAGTATGAATTGCAAAGTCATTCACTGAGGGACTGAAACCAAAAACTTAGGAAAAAAAAAGGGATGTTCTTCATTTGGAAGGAGTGGAAGATGAGAGTGTCCCAGGGCACTGTCTGACAATACAGTTAACATGAGCCAATGACACAGGCTATGTGTGTCTAAGATGTACAATGCAGCACGTTTTCATTAGAGGCTGGGAGTTACCTCTAATCCAAGAAGGGAAAAAATCTGACTTGGAAAATACCACTAACAGTTCTAGCAATGTCTGTACCAGAAAGGGATACAAAAATTGCCATTTCACACACTGAAAGTCATTGGAGAAGGCTAGTGTGGGGGAAAGAAAAATGAAGACACTTTTTTTCCTGACATTGGGCCTTCTTTAACCCTCTAAAGCAGTCTGGTAGGGGACAGGAGAAGTTTCTCTAAATACAATTGAGATTTAAAGGCTGGAAAGAGAGTAGAATAATGTGATCAAGTAGGTGTCTATTGCTCTTGAGTTATTTCAGATCCCTGACAGAGAAGCTGTTGTTCAGCCTTCTGGGGAAAGCACTGGCAGCACAGGATTCTACTTATTTGCAGCATCCACTTTGAGAGAAGGGCCTGTGTGACAGGACAGGAGTGATTCAGGAGTTAGAAATCCAGGCTTCAGAAACACAAGATTGCTGCTATCCAATTCTGTACCCGAGAGGTATTTGAGAAGAAGCCTGTCAGCATTTTGCAGGGTGTACCTTATTAACTTATTCAACTAAAATCTTTCTTCAGGACTTGCCTTTTTGTTTTCCTTCTTGTGGTATGATGTTATTCTGGATTATCTTCGGTTCCCACACTGCTCTAAGGCACTGAGGACATGTAACATTGCCAGATGTGCTCTGTGGAGCATCACCAAAAGCAGGTTATGCCACAGGCTGATGCAGCTGGCTTGGGCCCACATAGCTCTCTACAGTTTGCCAGTTCAGAAGGTGGTTTTCACAGAAAAGTCTGATGGGGACTGCTGTCACATCTTGCTGTGTGGCAGGTACAACTGACTTCCCAAGATATCTCAGGAATTTTTGCCAAGCATAGTTTCTTTTTAGAGGCCTAGGACACTGTTGAAATCTTCTCTTTTTCCCTGGCAGACAAGAATTTTTATGGTGCTTGGTCTTATACAGAAGGGGCTAAAGTACTAGTAGTGAGTGTTGGTGTTTTCCCCACAGCACGATGAGGTCTCAGGTTCTTGTTGCTCCTACCCTTAACACCTACTGTGTGGCTTCCTTCAAGAGTGAAAGACTGAGGCTCAGTAACCTGTGTCTCTTCTTCCAATCTGATATGCTGTGCTCTCTTTAAATAGCAAAACAGGGTACAAAATGTGGAGCAGATTTTAAAGAGAAATGGAGTCACTGAAATTTATACTGAAACGCATCGTCTTATGCTTCTGCCTGATCTGTGCTAGAAGTGAAGGAAATTAACTTGTGAACCTCTCTGTAGTTTTAGGGCAAATTGGGCCTAAAGGAAGACAGAAATCACACTAGGTCCAGTCTTTTGAGAGAGTTTTGAGTGGTTTGTGCAAGCTGAGAAAAGGAGTCCATATTTTCTCTGCTGCTCTTCTGCTGTTGCATAAAGGCAAGTAGGTTATACAATAGCTAAAGAGGGATTACAAAACCGAGCTCCATAAATCTAAATAAGAAACAGAATGTCTACCCTGCACTGGACAAATACAAAAATGGGGAAGGGTGAAACTCTGGTCCTAATGAAGTTAATGGCAAAGCTCTTGCTTAGTCTGGTGAGATTGCACTTTCATCCGAAACCTTGGCTCAAGCCTGTAGCTGGCTGACCAGGCTGGATACTTAAAGCATACCCCTGTTAATTTTTTTCCAAGTACAGGGAAAAATGACTTCTACTTTTTTTCAAGCTTTTGGCTTATAATTAAGAAATGCTGAACTTATTTAAAGACCAAGTACTAAGCAATCACTTGCAAACCTGAACTGGAAGCCTAAAAATGCCCTGATATATTATCTCTGAGTGCAAGAACAAATAATAACAAAGTAGTTCTTCCCAGGCTTCATGTCAACACTTAAAAGCACTGAAAATTACTTTAAAGCATTACCTGGGTATCTTGGAGTAAGACAGGAAGCCATGACCTGTGGGGGTAGGAAATCAAACAACAAAACCCATATATCACCAAAACAAATAAAAGCCTCTAATAAACCCGAAACCTAAGCTCTGCGAGTAAATAAATTTGTGAAAGGATCATTTGTGCTGTAAGGATTGCAGTGCAGCAGTGTTGCTGGAGCTATTTGGATCACAGACCAAACCAATTACTTGACAGTTGTTTTGCTTTGGCCTGGGGTGTACAGCAGTTCTGGGTAAGAAAAGCCATTGTAGTTTCTTCATGTCCCCAGGCTCATCTGGTCTGACTACCAAAAACTACTGCTGTTACATTGGATGCTAGCATGTACATTAGGACTTCCCCCACCTACCTGCATGATGAAAAAGACAGAAAAAAGGAAATGGGGAGAAAATAGGAAAGCTTGTGCAATCAGGGCCACACATCATATGTATTCCCAGTCCATGGGTTGTTTCTTTCCCCCTCTTCCCTGAAGCATCTAACAGCTCAGCTGATTCAATGCAGAATGTCATTAACAATCTAACAGTGAACAATGACTTGGGATCATCCTTACCTTACAGAAGCAAGCTATAAATAACCATCTTGGGCAAATGTAACATCATGACTGAGTGGCAGTCTCCAAAAAATACTAATTCCAGTGTATTAAAACCCACAAATGACGAACCATTTCTTGCAGAACCTTTTGGAATTGTGTAAATCTCTCCAATAAGCATCAGATAAAGCTGTCAGGGTTGGGGATGAATTGCCTCTCTGTGAGTGGTTAAGCCTGAGCAGTTAAAAAGACTTAACCTGCTATGTCAGTGCTATTCCAGTGTTATCACTGACTCCGGCCTGCCAAGGATGCAATTCTCCAGGCAACCATTGGGAATTCATCATTGCATTGTCTTTTTCTTGACAATCTTCTGACCAGCCCACATATGCCCCAGAAAGGGTAGGCCAAAACGTCACAGTCTCAGCTGCAACTTCCAGCTTTTATCAGCTGTGAAATATGGTGGCATGGCAGGCTGTGGCTCTGTCCCTTCTCTGCACTAATTAGAAGTCACCTGGAACATGAGGAGCTAGAGAAATTATCCTTCTTGTTTTTCTCACTGTGTAGAACAAGCAACTTGAAGTTTCATATTCACCCATCACTCTGGAAGCTTATACCACCAGTTTGGATGGGGCCATGCTATTTTACATGATTCCCTTTGACACTTGTTTTACCGCTTTCACTCTTCATTTGCACTTGTGTCTTTCACTAACACTGCTGTACAATTACCTTTCCCACCTTATTTGTTCCCTCTCTCACATCAAAAAGTGCACCCTCTTCCCACTACTACCTCTTTCTTCTCCTTTGTTGCACCCTGGACCTCTCAGAAGTCCTCCTTCACCTCAAAAATAAGTGAAGATTATTTTTGAGGTGAAGGAGAAGAGAGAAGAAGGAAAGAAGAGAGTGGCTCTGTATGAGAGACAGTGGGAAATACAATATGCCCCATAAATGAGATCCTTTGAGAGGGGCCCAAGGACTATCCAGGTTACTCAGAATTTCCTGAACTCCTGCTTTTTCCAGGTCATGGGTGTTGTTCTAAATTTGTGTTTCAGTGGGTAGTAGCTTTGCTTGAGTACTCATGTGCAAGACCAGAGGTATGTGAGCAGGTACACCGATGCCAGAGTCCATACACCACCACAAGCCTGAGCCAGGCCTCAGTTGTCTCCAGGAAGGCCATATGACCACTGAGCTTCTAACCCATTGTGCAGGTAGTTTTTATGCAACAGGGGGAGTTACTGGGGTTTTTTTCCAAAAATAAGCAAAACGTATGTTCAAAAATGCTGCCTCTGACTGTAATAACCTTTGGAAACACATACCATTCTGCATATACATTCATTCTCAAGTGTAACAACTAACGTGGTAAACACAGAAGTACAGAACAGAGACATGACTTCAGTGCCAGCAAGTGGTGCAAAAATGCACTATGCAAAATCAGATGCAAAATCAAGACACCTTAGCCTCTGCTCACTGGCGTAATTTAAAACATAGAGGACGTTATTACCATCCTGTATATTTTTTTCAAGCTCTGAAGTGCAGTCATGCTTATTTTATATTGATAAAATAATTCAAAGTGCTAGTTTCCAAAACAGCAATATAGAAGAGGAATCTGGATCATATGTTCACTAAATACTGGGTTAGTCTTTGAAAGGAAAAGAAATTAACAGGGGAGACTGTTACTTATGAGCTTTTAAGTGAATCAGCATTCAACAATAATTTTCAAAAATGTAGCTTCCTCTACCCTGTCCAGCCTCAGCCAGATGTAGAGACAATCTCTTCCCAGGCATCCCACCAATACTGATGGTGAGGTGACATTGCCCTTTACTAACACAATTCAAATTGAGTGGCTAAGAAAGGAATGACCAAAAAGGAATAAGGAATTCACTGGCAACAAGTCATGTGAGAGGCAGATACAAAATACGTGCTTAAAGATGGTGAGTTTATCTTACAGGATAAACTCTAGGGTTTGTAAATTATCAACTTGGTCATGGATTGCCTCCCCCAAGCCACAAACACCTGAGAGGTTCAGTTCCAATCATGAAATTACAAATGTGATAGCAAACAGCTAATGGTGTCAACTACATGACTTACCACATAGCACAAAGACTGTCTCAACAACATCATTAATGCACACAGTTTGTTTATCCCAGCAATCTCAGAAGGTCTTTGCAAAATTCAGACCTCACTTTATGGCAACCAAGCTCAGGGAAAACAGTCAGTCAGAATGAAAAAGAGCAATGGGCTACACTTGCCCTCTGCAAAACAGCTCTTCAACATTTAGAAGTAGGACTAAAGCTCTGGCCTAAGGCAAGGAAAGCTTTCAGGTGCTGAGTATATAACAACTTCTCACCTAATCTGTTCTTGAGTAAAATAACTGGTCACTGCTGCTGCCCAGTACTTACTTTTCCTCTAGTTAAATAATGCATTATACAACTACTCCCTGAAGTTACCATTTCCATTTTTCTTAGCAGTGTTTAAGAACATATTTTAATAGCTTTGAAGTGTTGGGCCAAATTTGATTACCCACTCTTCCTTTTCATCTACTGCTTCTTCTTCACTAAAGCCAAGCAAACATGCAAAATTTTTGCCCAGAGAAAAAGACCTTTCTGTGATTTAGAATCTAAACCCAACACATATAAACAACTAGACATGACAATATACTCTGATTAACTCTCCAAATTTACCAAAACCTTTTAACTCAGAACCAGGTTCTCCATATGCTAGGCTCTAAATTACCTGACAGACAGATGGTTAAGTGTAAAAGCAGAATCAGTCACATCAGTGTGGTAAGAAGACTGAACAAGACCTAGCTTATTGCTTGTTAGAGAAGTTCACTTACCCGATAGTAGTCTGTGCTGTACACATCTCTCGACATCCCAAAATCCCCAATCTTCACCAGTAGGTTTTCACCAACCAGACAATTCCGGGTAGCAAGATCCCGATGCACAAAGTGCTGTGATGCCAGGTAAACCATACCAGAAGCAATCTGCTGGGCAATGTGAAGCATCTGGGATTGGGTCAGCTCAGCAGGGCGGTTGCCTTCTGCCATCAGGCCTGCATCTGGTCCGTGTGCTCTGCACCAAAACACAAGCTGATAAACTGATAGGCCACTTGTAAGATGGAGAGGTGAAAGGCATTTGTGAGCCTCAGCCCATACAACTCTATCAAAAATGCCATAAATTCCTTAGTGAAATTGGGAAAAAATTTTATCTTGGCTTTTTTCATTTACTGTTTTCCTTAACTGATGAAAGATAGGGGGTCTGAAGAGCATTACAAACAGGATATATATTACTCAAGGAAATAAGGCATGTGTGTTCACAATAGTACCCATCTGTCAGAAAGCATCATCTTTCTCCTGTTCCATTCTAGTAATCTTTTCTGGAGTAAGGCTGACAAATGAACCTGCTTGGGAACCAAGGAAAAATCTTATCACTCTGCAAGAGCGAAAAACAATTGAGGGAAGGGCAATGAAGTGGCATGCATAGGATAACTTCTCCTGTGACTGGCATTCCTTGGTTTCTGCAGGGATACAGGCCATTGACCCTTCCATCTTTTCTTAAACAAGAAAGAGCTAACTTCCTTCTCCATTTGAGAAACAAGGGCAGAAATTTTAAATTTATACTTCTAATTTCCTATCCAAATGCACAGCAGGAAAAGATTTTTCCTTATTTCATCACCAGGGGTGAGTCCTGCCTGAGACTGGTATTCTTGACAATAGGAAGAGGATACAGAATGCACACTATTTGGAAAAACAAAATAGCTTCACAAATACACATTTTTCAGGACCTAGCAAGTCCCTAAGAAGAAACAATCAACTGATTAATGACAATACTTGTATGCACTTCATCAAAAACAGAGATATTTTGCATTAGGAAGGCCCAGTGAAGTACTGGGACACATGAGCTTCACCCATCTTAACTATGTGAGCTCTGGTATACATGTACGTTGTAGTACCTTGTATCTTGAAGATACAGACATAAACATTCATATGAACAATGTTTTACAGGAAGAACTACTAGCTAATCCTTAAGCAATCAATGAAGTAATCTCACAATCACTCCTCATTTGGTACATCTTATGTTCTAAATATCCTTTTGCATCCATTCTATTTTTCTGTGTTTTCAGAAGGTTTTCTTTATTCCATTCCTGAAAATTATTTTTTCAAAGAGTCCACCTCTCCTCTTTCCTCCTCAACAGAGGTGAGGCCTTACTTTGTCTCTAGGGTAAGGGCACAGGAGTTTGGTAAAGAGTTGCAAATTAATCAAAATCTGTGAGATCAAATCTGACACTACGAATTAGAAATATGATATTAAAATTGCCCCAAGGGAAGAATTTCATGAGCAAAGTGACAGATGTGAGAAAGAAATGAAGGAGGGTGTGTAGCATTGATGGGACTGTATCTGGCACCAGGCAAAGCAGCTCTCAGCCACAGGGTATGTACAGGCAGCCATTCATCTGGTCCAGGCTGACGGAGGGGGAATAAATGGGAGGATATGAAATCTCCAACTAAATCTCACAAGCAAATTCCTTTATCATGCATGGATTTTTTACATAGGTGTTCTCTGACATGAACCTCTGAGCTGATAAATTAGAGAACTTTTCATCTTTTGCTAGCCTCCCTGAGGACATGGTCTGTATCTAATGGAATTTGTAGATTATTCCTAACATTCCATCCAGCTTGCTTGTCTGGTTAGTGCTGCCTATAAATGAGGTGATCTTCAGTGTCTGCAACAGCCAGGGACACTGACAGATATTCTCTGCAGCCACATCATCCACTAGTCCACAGACCAAGCACTGAGCAGGCATGAGTTTGAGGCTTTAGTTCTAGATCTGAACAGCCTTTGGCTGCATGCAGGCAGCCAGGCTCATTGGGGTTAAATTTTCAGATCAGTTTTTCCCCAGCAGCCTTTGGTGGCGCTGCAGGGTAAGAAATATGGAACAGCCCACTTTGCCATGAACCTCTGGTCTGCAGCACAAGCTGCAGAAAATGTGAGAGGAATGACAAATTGGAGCTTAGGTTTAATAGCTTGTCCCAGCATAATCATTTCATGTTCCAAAGACAAGGACTGATTAATAATTTTTTTTAAAAGTGAAGACCTAAAGTAGGAAATATACTGTCTGCTAAACTATTTTTCTGTACAATAATTCAAAATCAGAGTTACAACGTAAGAAAAGGCCAATCAAAAAGAATCGAGGCATAAGTATTTCTCATGGAGTAAGAAATTATTTCTCATCAACTGAGAATCTGGCTTCTTCTAATGGAAATTCAGTGTTTTGAAAATGTACTGGGATGGCATCTAGGGAAACTGCTGTTCTCTCCTGATTCACAGCAGAAGACCAAGGAGACAAATGTAAATGCCCTTAATTCTTAAATATACTTAAATCCTTTGCCAGAGAGACAATCAGTCTGGGAACAGTAGTGTTTGCTCTGCACCTCCAGTTCAGATCCTAGTTTCTCCATCAAACCTGTCAGCTCTGCCAACAAGGGAGGATGCTAGTTGATGTCATTTGTTTTATGGTGTGGCTATTTTTTCAAGAGACAGCAGAAAGACAGCATAAAGACAGCAAACTCATTTCACATATCCTATCAAAAAATAAATAAATAGCAGCATCATTTCAGTTATATAAAAAATATGAATCCATTTAACATGACATCTGTTTTGATTGTTTTACAGCTTTGTTAGAGATATCTTTCCAACATGGTGGTACCGCCTAGCTCTCTTTAGCAGAAAAGACCTCTGTATGCTGAAATACCTTTGTGATATTTATTCATAAAATTACACAGTATACATTGAAAGAATAGTGTCTCATATTTTTAACATAGGAACAAATGCAGTCTCTTAACTCTTTATTTTTATGTCAACGAGTGCAGGCTAGAAGAAATGGCACGTACATGAGGCCTCTGTTCATAACTTCCTGGATCATGGGTTACCTATTATTGTGAACCTTTCATATCATCTATTTATTTATAACTGCTCTACTGCCAAATTTCAATTTCCTATGCACATTCCTGAACAGCTTTATGAAACAAAGCTCAAATCTGGACCCCAAACTATAGGATTCTCCAACTCACAGAAGTTTCCATGGCTCACAGGTTTTTTTTCTGCAGATTTATGGCAGTCTTTCCAAAACACTGAGAGGAGGGAAAAGGGGTTAGACTTCAGAAGCTCTCTGACACCTATAGATAGCAATAGGTGTTGAGTGGCATCTTCCAAGTGCTACCAGAAAGCCTGTAAGAAAATGATTCCTGCTGCAGGATTTATAACCAAACACTTCACTGAAATATATTGGAAACAATATTTCTTTGGTACAAAGTTTGATTAAATGGTTCTTCCAAACAGGCAAAGAAACAGAGCCCCACATCTCCGTACAAAAGACAATAGTCATGCAATTTGTTTTCCTAGGTGTCAGCATTTTCCAGTGGTAGTTGTTAATTTGGCATTTAGTACCAGCACCACCTACCTTCTTTGCCCTCTTTTGGATCAGGATCACAATATGTGTTCATGGATTTACCTGAGGAATTTGTTGAGATCTCCATGCTTCATATACTCAAAGACCATGATGAGTGGATCACCCTCAACACAGACACCATAGAATTTGACAATGTGCTCGTGTTGCAGGTTAGTTAGCAGCTCTGCCTCACGGTGGAAGTCCTTGCGGGCATTGTCACTGGCATCCTTCAGTGTCTGGGGGAGAAAATGAAAATGTAAGGAAGGACAGATGCTCACAGAGGATAGGGAACATGTGGGACAGCCCTGTAAGGGTAAGATAAGGACAGTACAGCATAGAGGATGGAGGAAGTACTTTCTTAATAATTCTTTTAGAAATGTAGATGTGATCCTGAAGTGCAGTTAAATAATGGCAGTACAATTTTCATTCTCCTGCCACATGTTATCCCAAACAAACACTTTTCTTGTAAGAGAATGTATGAATACACATGCTCTCGCTGTGACAAGTGTTTCCCAAACATAGAACAAATAAACTGATCTCATCCCAGAAATATACTAGTACACAGCTGGTTTGTATCCTTTAGCATTTAACTCAAGCAACCCCTAGTATCCTGATGGTATCTACCTTTCTTGTTAGTTCTTTAAAATGAAACTCTGCTTGTTTAAAGTACGTGGTGGTAATGTGGATGCATTCTTTATGTATTGCTGATGTTAGTCCCAGTGGTGTGTTGTACACTAGGTAGATTTACATTAGAGTATGTCCCTCGACCAGAATTTATAATCTGAGACTTCAGCCAGAAACTTCTTTGGAATTCTGTAAATCTACTCACATGCCTAAGATTAGGCCTATGTATAAGTAACTAGAGGTCAGATCTTAAAGTTATAGACAGGGAGGAAAGCAGATGCAGAGAGGAATTCTGGGGTATCAGTGGATCAGATAGGAGGCTTAAATGTTGTATAATGAAATTATACTAATTTAACTGTCACACATAGGCAGTTTCCGACTTCTCCCTACAAACTACATTTTATAAGCAAGAAAACACTTTCATGCACAAAAAAAGAGCAAGTTCTGACACCAATTAAATGAGGAATAATTGTAATTGACAATAAACCACTAATAGATTTATATGCAAGAGGTACAGTGGTTGCACTATACTAATCCAAAAATATTTCTAAAACCACAAGAGAAAGATGGCAAATTACCAACATTTACAATTTATTCTTCACAGAAACTGCTGTCTGAACTCTGTACTTCTGGATTTTAACAATACCGAGGTTTAATACAATGGAAGATAAGACACAGAAGTAGGCAATGTTTTAACTAAAAATGCCCTTTTCCTGGCCATCTAGTCACTTTACTTTCTATCCTGAATTAATATGCAGAGCATG
Organism: Drymodes brunneopygia; assembly: GCA_013400955.1. Lineage (NCBI taxonomy): Eukaryota > Metazoa > Chordata > Aves > Passeriformes > Petroicidae > Drymodes > Drymodes brunneopygia. Next base: position 128,168 of record VZTZ01047871.1, on the reverse strand, counting down.
GGACCAACCACACGCATCAGAACAGAAACAGAACAAGTTGTTACTGTCCAATCATTCTGCTAACAAACTGAGTTTTTAGCTGCAGTAGTCATGGCTCGTTCAAGCTTTTTCTTCTACAGGAACAGTTCTGTCCACTTTTCTAGTATCATATGTATGCATGTGTGAAGAGCCTAGAAGATGACTGTTGGAAAAAACACATGCTTTACTTGTGATATTGCAGTCCTGGGTCTTGAAAAATGAACAGCTACCAGAATAAAATTCAGATGGGGGGACAAGGAGTAGGGCAGAATGGATTGCTGTCTCCCAGGTTCAGGGGCTTTTCCCCATGGATTTCAGGCTCTGTGGATCCTAGAGGCAAAAGAAATCATTCGCACCTTAGATGTCTCTTCCCTGAGGAATGTACTTATGAATCTTAACATTCCTTCAGGCCCAGAATCCTTTTTCCATAAGGTTTACCAATGATGCAACAAGGATATTGCATCATCAAGGCTTCACTAGCCACAATATGTTAGTATACACAGCTGTATCATGGATATCAAATTTGCCTCCCACTATGGTCTACGCACAATTACATCTGAACTGAGTGAGGACTGGAATTGAAGTGTTTGCATATACTTCCAGGCTCTGGGATGATACTTTAACATCATACAGGCACCAACTCACAGTCCAGTGTATGCTATATGTACTGAAATCACTGGTAATAATTCTGTTGTTACTTGAATTTCCCTGGACTGTAATTCTTCTCAACAACAGAACTGGAAAAACAATTAATACAAAACCCATTTTTAAATAATAGCAATCTGGAAAAAACTGACAGGGAGATGCAGAGGCTGATCCTCATTCCAGCAGGCTCCTTCCCTGGAAAGACAGTGAAAATGCTGACAGCTCTGTCCTGTGAGGATGGCATATTGTGTATTTGAGAAGACGCCTTTTATCTCACAGAAACAGCAAAATTATCATATGACAGAACAGTTGCCATGGCAATTCCACATTTTCTGTCAAACAGCAAAACGCAAAAAAGTCTAAAACTCAGGTGAAGCTCAGGCAGGGTTTCTACTACCATGGGCTGACTAGAATTTCTGTCACCCACCATTGCAAAATCTCCATTTCATCATTTCATGCTGTGCACAGAATAGACACAATGCATGAGAGAGAGCTGGCACAGTCAGGCAAGGAGGAGACTGGAAGGTGAAAAAATTAATAAGTATGTAGAATTTACATAGAAATGACATTGACTAATGCATTTAGCTTGTTCTCAGTACAAGAAAAAAAGAAAAAAACTAAAATAAACCCCTAAGAGCACAAAGACAGGAAAGACATATTAATTATTATTATCATTACTGACAAGTATGCCAAAGCTCTGAATACAAAGCACTTTCACCAGTCGACAGGAGGTTTTCCCAAGTAGGATCTGAGATTCAATCACATGTGCTTTCCAGCCACTCAGGTCCACTCAGTTCAAGAGGAGGGACAAGCTTCTTTGGGAAACAGAAGGTCCCCTGGCTCTTACAGGAGCTCCACATGTGCCGAGTTCATCCTTGTAACAGTCAGACCAGCACCCCACATCTAATCTCCTCCACAGAGTCCCTGTCCAGGTACCAGCACTCCATGTGGTCCATGTTGCCCTGTGCTCTGCAGCAAGTGGGAATTGCCACTCTGACACCACAGAACTGCCTTCACGGGCAAGGCAGAGCAACAGCAGGAGGATGGGGCAGTCACCAACATCAGCAGGACTTGGTAGCCAAGCTCTCAAGACTACATGACTCCTACTACAACTTTCCACTGTTTCAGCCTTCCCCTACAAAATAATTGCTCCTGCTTCCCATCAACATACTAGAGCTGACTGGTACATCTCCTCAAGCAACGAAGGGGTGGGTTTGAGCCTTCTCAAAACTGAAGGTCTGAAGACTTGGAAACCTTTGGTTTTCCTGTGCAGGTTCCATGGAAATGTTCTTGATCTCACACACACAGAAATCTGCTAGCTGAGCAAAACCTTCCAGGGGAGCCAGAGGCAGCTGCTAACCTGTGCTTTGACAGCATCACCTCCCGCTCTGGAAAGGCTAAACTAGTGTGAGACTGCACCTAAGGGTCCAATCCTATGATGAGACAGTGCGGAGCCAGGCATGAACAAACACAGCAAAATGGGCCCTCAAGAAAACAGCAATTTTTCCTTCCTCCACCCTGTGTTCTCTAAAAGTGCCTGCAGTAAATGGTGCTCTGATATGATGTGCTATGGGGGCAATGCTAGTAAAATGCCCAGGTTTTGTCCTGTGGAAAGTATTTCCAAATACTCTATGTTGTTCCTAAACATATTTAAACAATTTAAACAAATAGTCTTTCTTGTCTTTAAAGGAGCAAAAGCTCAAGATCTTTAGTATGTTATGCTAAGCCTGATCTTTTTTATCTTCCCAGATTTTTCTGGGCCTCTTAGCTCCTAAATAATTTGCTGCAGCAATGTCAGCATTTTGGATACCAGCTGGCTGATAGGAAGGGAACATGTTGAGTTAGAGGGAGGGATGCTCAGGGCCAGGCATGAGCCATGCAGTTTTCCAGCAACTGGCAGGCACATGGAGCCAACAGGGACCACTGGCCAGCCTGAGCCCCATTGTGCAGGTGAGACTGTGCCTCCTTGCTGCTGAAATCTGCCTGGCATCACCTTACTCCGCAGAAAGTACCTGTTTCCACTGGGCTCACCAAATCTATTTCATAGTGATGGTTTCACCCATGGAGCTGAAGCTCTCTAAGGCCCTTGTTGTGTATCAGGAGGAGCTGCTCATTGCTGCTCCAGGTGTGCTTCTCCACGACTAAAACTGCCAAATCCTGTGCTCAGGGATGGAGTCCAGACACAGCCCTGCACTGGAGTGCAGGATAGCTCTCTGCATTCCAGTGGAGGCCCCATCCCCTGAACCTCCACTTTGACTGAGGGATACCTGTTATCTTTGGTTGGTAACCACAGTGAAAGAGACAAACATCAGGCAATTAGCCCCTCAGTCATATGGGGATCAATCCAGTGGCTCAGTTCACCAAAAAATTTGCTCTTTGACAACAGCCAGAGTCACGTCTTTAAGAGCCAATGACACAAACATAAAATGGGCATAACTTGTTCCCAGAGGTAATTCTTCCTACAGCTACCTGCAAGATTCTTATAAAGGACACTATAAAGAGTGGATGTGGTTAAAAGAAAAAAAAAAAAGTATGATAACTTACTTGTCCAGAAAATGGATAGATTTGTCATCTAAGTCTATGGAGACATATGTACCTTGAAAGGCTGAATGTACTTCCATTTGATTTACACTGAGAATGAGTAGCAGTGACAAAGTGCAGTGCAGCACTTAACAGCAGAAGTGCTGGGCTCCATTTGGACAGGACTTTCAAAATGAGCAAGTGAATGGAAATACTTTTATTTTGCTATCAAGCAGTTTCCTAAAGTGATAGAGGAAAGGCCATTTCCATTACAGCTTCACCAAAATACAAAAAAAAATTCATTCAGATCTAGTTTTGTCATCTCTTATCTCTTGCTTTCTCCTGTCTCCGCTTTATCCCTTCAGAGCTTAACTTTTTTCCCCAGTCAACATGACTGAATTACTCCCAAGTATCTAAAAGCTTATAACCTTGGCAAACACCAAAACTTGCTATTTTTGATGGAGCACTCTACAAGACTTTCCTCCTTTCATGTTCTTCCACTGTCAGATTCAAGACTATTTCTTGTTATCAGATTCAAAAAGATGATCTACTTCATTTCTTTTACTGTGTGATGTCATCCAAAACGTACACATGGTTGCCTAACTGTGACCTGTAAGATAAAATTATTTTCTGGTCACTAAGCACAGCCCAAATTCTAAGCATTTATTCTTGCTGCACATAGTGAGATATTTCAAATGCTGGATGAAAACTAAAACCTTGTTTAGTTTTTGGCAGAACACTACAGATGGAGATAAGAGATGGTTTCAGGGAAAGTTTTCGAACTCTGAGAGTGTAGTTTCACCAATATGATTTTTTAGCTACATCCATAGCTAAGGTCAACAGCTAACCTTAGCTCTTGAATTTTGGGTGATGAAAAGGGCTTCATACAGAGAAGCAGGCTTGGTCTCCAAGCTATATTAGTGAAAACTACCCACAGAGAATTTCAATTGCTGACTAAAAGAATGGCACAGTCCTGAAAAAGAAAGGTGTTCTTTGCCTAGCAATTATTCACATAACCTATTCATTTAGCTTGGAATAGATTATTTTTTATACACACATATGTGTCACATGCATTTTTAATGACTTAGACATTATTTTTGCTAATTGTACTTCAGACAGATTATAAGAGATTTTGCCGCCTCATGACAGAATCTGTTTCCTCCCTTTTCTTCATGAGATTCAGTTCTCATTTTATAATCCACAGCAAGATCAAATACCAAATTCTCTTAACACTCCATTAGCCTTGTGAACTCTTCTACCTGTATCAGAGCAGTTACACTGGATTATGGAATAGGCAAACAAGATCATTTACAAATAAAGCAGCATTAGGTGCAACCATGAATTAATAATGGTAACTCTAGCCTCTTTTACCTTCACTGCCACCAAGATCTTGCCCTGCTCAGGACACAGGTTATAGCATTCTGCCAGAAAGACTTTCCCAAAGGCTCCTTCTCCCAGTTCTCTTTTAAGAACGATATTGTGGCGCTTGATGTGATGCACAACTGTGAAAAGAGCACAAAATAGAGGTCAGAAGGTAGCGACAAGTCCAGGATGGGATGGAGCCCATGCTAACAGCCACATGGAGATATGGTTGCCTGTAAAGTAGGAAAGGAATCAAAGTGCCCATGTGTCATTTTTTACCACTTTCTGCAAAAAGACTGAGTAAATATATTTGTATTTGGAGGGTAGTGCATTTTCTGGATAATAAAACACAGAATTAAGAATCACCTGGGAACAGGCCATTTATCACCATGCTAGGATGACTGCTGCAGAGCATACGTAAGAGCCAATGCTACTTTTTAAAAAATATTCCAGACAGTGAATCAGAAAACAAGCCTTTCTCACATCTTTTCTACTTTTGTACCTTTAACAATAGCAGAACTCTCTTGTTCAAATCCAAAAGGTTTTAAAATTAAACTAAACCAAGAAAAACAAATATGTCCTCTTTCAACTAAATGCAACTTAACACTCTGGTTTATTTACCGCTTGTTCAACTGCTTTCCCTGTCTGTGCTACACTATAGTTACCATAAAGGAAGAAATTTTGTTCTCACACATATGATTTACAGTATTGATCTGACGTAAAAGAAGTAAAAGATGGACAAAGGTTTTAGTCCACATTGTGGACAGAACCTTAGTTCAGTTGCTGCCCAGAATCAATTGATTCAAACATTCAAGTCCATGAACAATTTTTTGACTTATTTTACATTCTCTTTTCAGCAAAAGCTTCCATTAAAATCTTTAATATTTAAAATACTGTACTAAATTTTGTAGACTACATTATCAATTTACGACATTCAAGCTAAATAAAGCAGTTCTAAGGGCAGTTTCGCTGCCAATAGGGTAAACAGCTTGTGTTGCTGAAACTGTACAATCCAGACAGCATCTGCTGATGATTTTAACCTCAGTGCACTTAGCTGTCTTTGCAAACAGTGACATTTAACCCTGCCTGGAAGAAGCCCATTTGCAACTTAAATTGTAAATGCAGTGAATTAAATAGTAGCGTACAGGCATCAGGCTGGCTTCTTCAAGGGTGAAAATCTCACCTTGGCTGCTAAACTGCAGGGATCAGGACTAAATCCTGCCATTAATTTAGGATCTAACCAGATGCAGACCAACTCCTGCCTCCATACTTGGTCATATGCTTATTCCAAACCAGGTGACCACTTACAGAAAAAACACTTTGCCTTCATGACTAAAGGATGGAAAATGGAGTGCTGATGATAACATTAGTAGGGAGAAATGGCACAGCCTGTCCCTATTCCTATCACCAGCATTTGGAGAAAAGGACCACAGTCAGTAAGACAAGAAAATGTGTGTCCCACATCTTAAGCCTAGAGTGACCTAAACTGAGCACACTGCATGTAAATACACTTCATATCCGTGTGTGTGGACATGAGGGAAACCTGATGCTGGAGCAGGCTTGGAGAATGAGCAATCAATCACGCATCTGATGTCATGAGGTGGGCAGCATGCCCAAGGAACAGACCTCCACCAGATCCAGCTGACACCTGCTAGAAGGCCTGTGGCCAGCGTGCAAGCAGGCCCCCTATACCCTGTGCATAGAGTGGGGAAGGTTGGATTCTGCCCACAGCCCACCAGACTCACCAGGCTTTGCTGCCTTCCCCACAGCTGGTGGCTGCAGATGGGATATTCACAGCCTCCTTCTCCAGTGCCAGGCCTTCCAGGAGAGGCCACATATCCCATTAGGTACACTTGAAATAAGACTGCATGGTACCTACATTTTTTACTCGTCACACACTGGCCTAGCATAAAATTAAGTTTTGTCATGGTGACATGCTTTATTTGGCCAGCTACCTTAGTGGGTCCCCTGCACCCAGAACGAATTTGGTTTTTATTTTCATTACCTCCTCAGCATGGGCTTTGCAGGAGAGGCTCAAAGTACACCCAGTACGAGACAGACCTGAACCAAAACACCCCTTTTTCTCACAGACACAAGTTAACCAGCATCGCTGGCCTCTGCTAATACTGGTCACAAGGCAGACCAGCAGAGCCGAAGGATTGCAGCCCTGGCATGCCACCCGAGCTCTGGAGTGTGGCACATCTCACCACCTGAGCTTTAAAAATGCTTGATAATAGATGAATGCTACCCTCTTTCCCCTAAAAAACTTGTCATCCAACCCTGCCTCTTGGGAAATTCTCTTTCCCTCTGCTTTACTAGTATTGCCAGGAGGATGCCCCTCTTCCTTTCCCAGAGGGGAAAGGCAACAAAAGCAGTTTTTCATTTGGTTCTGCCCACAGCTGCCAAAGACGTGCTGATGAAGACAGTCTGAATTTTGTGTGTGTCCTCTCCATGTGAGCCCATTATACCGCTGATGTTGGCGCTACCAGTACAAAGGAGATTTTTGTGGAGCTCCTGGAGGACTTTGCAGACAATAGAGTAAAAATAAATAAGAAACATATTCAGTACTTCTCTGTAGTACACTTATAGCTGCTGTTTAACACTCTTATATAAACCAAGAATTTGAATAAACAATCCATCCCCTAAAGCAAACTCTAAAACACAGCAAGGTGCAGAAGAGGTCTGCACAGAATGTATTTGCACCTTGTCACACTCTATCCATTCCTGTTATGTTTTTGAGCTGCACTGAGTTACTAAACAAATAAAAAATGACAGTAAGTATGACTAAATGGGCAGAGATTAAATGTAAGAACAATGTAACTAAATCAAACACATATGATGTGATGGATATATGAGCTACGGAAAAAATCCATTTAGAACACTCCGGGCCCCAGCTGTAATGACACTGTCTTCAGTGGGAGGATACTTGAGCAGGAGATACACTGGAAAATTCAGGTCAAAATCTGCTTTCAGTTACTATCAGGATAAAGCAAATTATCTCTGTTAAAGTCCAAGAGATTATCCTGGATTTACACTGAAGAACCAAAGCAGAATTTGGCCAAAGAGGTGACATAAACAAAGGAGACATCTCATAACGCTGTCTCGCAGAAAAAGGTACACAAACATTCAAATGACAGCTATGTATTTTCCTCCTTTTGGTTCTAAATGGCAATTGCAACTGACCTGACATTTGTACTTTTAAGAGCATATAATCTCTGGTTTAAAATCTTGACTGATTGTTGTAAAAAAAATATATTCATTAAGCTAAAAGCCAAGTTGAGTTGAAACACTTCAATGACAAATAACATATGAAATATGAAGCAAGACAAAACAAGTTAAAGAAGGGTAAATGCTGAAAAGAGGCTATGTTAAAATAATACGCACACAGCCATACCCTTAGAAGCAGAGGGCTCCCATGGGTGACCTCAGGGAACCAGAGGGCTACAGGGAGTACCACTATAGAAAAAGTCTCTCTTCTCATCTCATGGTCTCAGAAGCATCTCACCGAAAGGGTTGGACTTTTAGTTATTTCACTCACTAGCAGACAGCATGTCACACTGGAAATGATGCAATATGTATTTGCAGGTCTGGGACTGAACTCTCCAGGTAACCTACCTTTGATAGTGAGGCTGAACAGAGAGGGTCACACCCCATTCTGGAATGGGTTCCAGCAAAACAGGCAACTCAGAGTCACCTCACCACATGGAATTCCCTGAGTTGGATGTGAATGAATCCAGCTTCGGACAGCAGGATACCCAGCAGTATAACTTACTAACAAATAACAATTTTTTGCCCGTAATTAAAAAATGAAATGTGACAGAGTGGAAGTGTTTCCCCTTGGTCACAAACAATAGGTCTTAACATTTTACCACCACATGGGACCATTACACCATCCAAAGTGACCTTCTGAACTACATGGAGCATAATATTGAGCTAAATGGCTCGTATGTGGCAGAAGATTGCCTCCAGAAAGAGACTGTGCCAGTCTTTATTTGAAAGTCTGAACTATCCACTTGCTTTCATGTATAATCATTTAATTGCTAAAAAAAATGCATACTTTTTTGTCTCTTAATCATTAATTTGTCTGGCTTGCATTTCCCTCCCTTGGTCTTTAGGGGACTTTCTCTGACAGTTTGAGGAGTCTCTTAAGGTTTGGTATTAAATACATGTAATCAACATCCTTCTTGCTCTTCTTGGTGAGGCAAAGAGACAGACGTTCCTCCCCCCACGAAAGCATTTTCTCCAATTCACCACTCATTTTCTCTGGAAAAATTCTAAACATTCTTTTAAAAGAAGTTGTTTCCAGGTGATTTTTCCCAACTGGAAGCCACTCTCCACAAGGTTGTGATAAAAACGTAACATGAGCTCCCTATATCTCCGCACATCCATAGATTACATTAGTTCTTTTAAGGCTGGATTTCCTAAGGAGCAGAAAAATGAAATAGTTATATGGTATGCATGTGAGTGTCTCGTCTTGAAGACCTCACCCAATTACAAAATCAGAAATGTTGTAGGTTTCAAATGCGTTCCCACCTACCTCATGAGAGGAGCGAGGAGATTTATGGAGAGATGGACAATAAAAGCCACAGCTGACAGGTATCACTGCTCACTGAACTACCAACACTGTAAGATCCTTTTGTGTCAAATGCCCATTTAAATCATCTGCTGAGTCTGCTTCTGAGAACACTGTGCAAAATTTTGCTAGTGGTACACATGTGGGACAGTCCTGATGAAATTTGTTGTGCCTGGACTCTGAGAAGAGGATGAGGACCTTTCAAGATGTCAAGAAACCAGGCAAGGTGATATTATAAACATACCCAGAGCTGCATAAGAAAAAGGCAGCATGGAAAAGACTCAACTTGTGATGTGACACAAGGTACCACAGAAAGAAATTTTGCGAATTTCTTCATTCCTTTTCCCGCTATTTCTATTGCAATTGTGGACTGAACTAAGACTGTGCTACAAAAAACCAGATGTAAACGGCAAAGTGATTGTTTAGATAGTATATCAAATTTGTACTGCATTTGCCACTCACAAAAAAGAAGTTTCTGCTGGAATCCTATAGCAGGATATAAATTCACTACAAAGAGCAAGCAGCAAGTCTAGACTGATGGCCATCCAATGATGCAATAGCAGCATGTCTATAGTTTCTACAAGCTATTGCCAGAACAGAAATTTTGGCTTATTGACATACTCTCTAACATGGCAATAAAAGCCAACAACAATGCTTTTTTTTTTGTTTTTTTTAGCCTTTTGAACTGTCAGCCTTGCCTGGGTGCAGAAACAGGTCAGCTCAGTTGTATCTTTCTGATTATTTGTTGCATTTATCCCACACAACATTCATTAATTATTATTCTATACAAATTTTTGTGTAGTGCTATTGTTTAATTTTTACCATATAGCAGCAACAATTGCTCATGTAAGGCTCATGCCCAGCTGTTGTAGGTAGAAACAATGTTTTCATATAGAAATATTTATATACACATTTTTAATACATATGTGTGTATATAAATGTGTGTGTGTGTATATACACACCATTATATATACATATATATATTGAATAGCCCACAGCTGAGAATCAACTCACACCTCTTCAACGGAAGTAAAATAAGCTGACAGAAAATCTCCTCTCAGTACTTCAGGTACTCTGCTCTAAATGAAAGGTACTGGTACAAGCTATAGAAAACTGAGTAGGGCAGATTCACAAAACAACAAGGCCAGAAAGGCTTGGGCCTTGTCACATTACCTGTGCAAGTCCAGTTTCTGAAGCACTTTGAGTCTTGCTTTGCGTCTTTGAAAAAAACACAGTGTAATTCAAGAGCTGTAAAACAGTTATCCTTGGATGGCCATCAGTGCTTTGTCAGGTTTCTCACAGGCATTAGAACCTAAATAGGTCTTAAGGAAGGGATGGCCCACTTTGGATCTAATGCCAGGTTGAACAGGATGTGATCTTCCTGGAAGAGCTGGAGGCATTTATGAAAGCCAAACAAGTGACTGCCACAGGAATGGCATCATTCCCAGGCACTTCGTACTTGTCTGGAGCGACATCTGGTAAATCAAATAAATCTGTGATTGCTGCAGCTTAACCTTTCAGTTGCTTTGTTTACAATTTAAATCCTCACAGGATCTATATTTAAACCCTAGAACTTTTATTTTCTTGGGTTAGAATTAGGCTTCCTTCTGTAACACAGTGCTGCAGCACTTTGGGGGGTGCCCAGCTCTTTCCCACCTTCCCAGAGTGGTAGGGGCACCACAGATCTTGTTCACTGTAAACTCATTTTGCTGTAGCTGGCATGGCTCTTCTCTGTCTGAAATGCAAGTGTTTACTGTCTTTTGGGGTTAATATTTGATTCCTGGTGAGGCATTTTACTTTACTCTTTTTTTTTTTACAGTAATTGATTAGGTTTAGTTGGCCAAGATCCTCTCAGCTTGGCTACAGATAGCCCTGATGCCATACTTGATTAGATCCTTATACTCAAATAAGCATTATTAAAGAATAAATTCTAACAAAAATGCTATCGTTGTCTTAAATGCATGAGTCTGATTAACTAAATTCACACTTCATAGAAAGAAAAATAATAATAATAAGTCAACAGTTTATCCATACATTAACTTGCCCTTGCATATTAAAACTGAGGTGCACAAGACCTTCAAGCCCTAGCAACCTAAACTGATCTTTTATATGCTGAAACAATTGTGATATATCAGAATAGCTGAAAGCGAAATCTGGCTATTTTCGGAATAAGTAGCATATATTAATCACCCTGCATTTCTCTTTCTAGGATGCTTCCAGCATACTAAAAGCTTTTCAGCACAGTATTGTAAACCAGCTTTAGGCAGAAAATTCTGCTGGATTTTTGACAAAACACTGCCTTTGCAGATATTTATACACTAAATTAATAAATGCTAATGCACTTCTTCCAAAAGGTTAATCATCATCCAACTTAGAGACTATTGTGTGTGAGTTGCTGTATAAAAACCTGTTTGTGTTATTTTACGGTGGCAAATCTAGTCTGTCTTTCATATTTGACTGGAGACAATGATCTCACCATGAACACTCTTCCAGTTCAGACCTGGAAATCCTTTTCCTCCACACTATGTTAAACTTTAGGAATCCTCTGTGCTACAGAAATAGGAGTACTTGGCAACAGATGGGGGAATGCCATGTAGCATATCTCATATAATAGAAACCTACAGAGGAGGAAGGGCTAATAAACACACTGTCTTCTAAATATTAATTCTTTTCTATCTCTGTTTTCAGAAATAGACATAGTCTGAAAAGCATCCCAGGGTGTCAGCCTGAGAAGTAGGACCTGAAAGAAATTATATCAAGAGATGAGCCATATTCAAGCTTAGTGTAAATGGGTATAAAGGTGAAATTCAAAGAAGATTGCACTGTTTTTGATCTACATTTCTCTGCTATGCTTTTTCTCTTCTAATTTTAAAAGGAAAAGGAAATAATTTTGTGGCTCTACATGAGGGAGTACAGAAGGGTTTTACTGATGGCCTTTCAAAATGAAATATGAAAAGTAAATGGAGCTTTCAAGCTTGTGAAGGAAAAAACCTTATGCTTGGCTCAGTTAAAATTCTATTCCCTTTTTTAAAAGTTAAGCACATACTCAATCTTTACCTTTTGCTGAACTATCTATCTGAAAGACAGCAGAGCATCTGATCAGCTATGTTAGGTAGGTCTGCCCTGTTGCAGCTAATTGAGCATAGAAAAAAAGGGAACATTAAAGAAAACATCATAGCAGCATGACAGAACCCAGCCTTATAGAACACTTTTGAGCAAATTATTCACCCTTTTCTCAATTTTTTTTTCCAATTCCTTTTACAGTTCTGTCAGGCTGCAACACACTTGCTTTCTGTGAGGAAATCTGAATCTTACGCATTTTTATCTTACAGTTTGTTTCTTTGAGCCAATTGAAATAAACCCTTCCCCTCAGTACAAGGCTCAGTCTCTGCCTGCTTCCTTAGGTGCACACAGCTAAGGCTTTGCTGCTGCATGGTTATTTGCTCTTATGATTCTGTGCATACCTCCCTCTTTCCTGAATTTTGCCATAAGTGGCCTTTAAACACAAAGAAAAGTTAGGGGTTTAGTCATCTCTGAGGGGGGCCTCTAAATGACACACAAAGACACTGGACACTGCAAACAAACAAAATATAAAATCTTCCTCACCCTGCATTATTTACTGAACAATAAATTCACCAGGATGAAGAAAAAAACATGTCTTGAGTCTTCCTACACACTGACATGGCAAGAATGTCAGTTTGCCCTCTGTCCTATGGGGACAGAGAAGGGGCCAGAATTACACTGCCTCAGCCCCATGTGACAGGAGACAAAACATCATGAAAGGTGAACTAACCTGGACAAGCAGCTATTCCCTTTTACAGTCTTGCTGCCCTTCAGCATTTCTGACTTCTTCCATGGTGAGGCACTTGCTCTGCTTTTGTTTCACTGCCAGACTGGCACACTTTTTTGTTGGGACATGCCATACACAGAGGCTTATGTCCCCATAGGGCATTTTCCCCTTGGCCTTGCCACTGTTTCAGAATTCCAGTGCTTATGATGTAATTGGCAGCACATGCATGCAAGGCACACCCAGAAAATTCATCTTTACCACTGGGCTGTGGCAGATACCTCTACAGCAACCACAATGCAGTCAGAAGATTACTACATTGTACTACCTTCAAACAAAAAGACCTGCAAGATTTCACTTTTAGGCCAACCAAATGCAGTCACAAAGGATTTGCAAGACTGAACATGCTGAGTTTTTTTTGGGATTAAAACCTCAACAATTGCAAAGAAAAGATGACTTTTCTTTTGTCTTGTTATAAATGTGCTGGGGGAAAAAAATCTTTCTATGTTTCCACACATGCTTAATTTTTCAAGCTTGAAAAGATCTTTTTGCTTATTGCAGATCACATATCACCTCCTCAGCAGACCTGATTCTTCTGTCCTGCATCCTCCAGAGGAGTAACATAATAAAGTGTATGTTTATACAAAACAAATTATTTAATGTATAAAGGCCATGATGTTTCTACAGTTTGGGTGACTTATCATTCTTCAGGGTCTGACAACCTCCCCAAATCCTACGGAAGGTTGCAAATTAGACTGTACCATGCTCCTTGCATTGAGTTTTGCCTAAGCAAACAGTGGTACTCCTACCTGGACATTATCTGTAAACTACACTAAACTATAGCCCAGCCAGATTTGAGAGTGCTAGAGGCTTGTTTTAATAGCAGTGAGATGAGTGCCTATTCTAATTGTCCTAAAAGAAAACCCAGCTGGCCCTACGTGACTTGACAGTGGGAACAGGATGACTTTCCTAGGTCATTTCTCTTGCAAAAAAAGGTCACACATTTTCTCTTCACTCATGGATCAGCATGTTATTTTCATGCAACATGAAAACTGACACACCTAGCTAACAGATGTAGCAAAGAATATAAGAAATCTCCTTTCTCTCACTTGAGCTCTGGACTGTATTATCTGCCAGCTGAAATGATGTTTCTCTGCATTTCAGACAAAGAAGGTGGAATTCTACATCTTTGCTAAAACAAATTTGGTGAGGAAGCAAGTGTCTTCATTATGTCCAGCTCCTTGCAACTGATCTGCCCAGTGCCACTTGTCCTTTAGTGGTTCACAGGCAATGCCTTGCCCTGTATGCCCCCATGACTAGGGACAGCCAGGCATCAGTCAATCAGCCAGCTCATAGTCAGTCTGTCAAATGGAGGTATGTTTAAAGCAGCATCAGAGAGCATCTTGGTTCCACTGCAGGCAACAAACTCACAGGTCTGTTTGGTCTCATCAAGGTTTCCTTCAGACTCAGTTTAAGTAAGGCCTTTGTAAATTCTCACTAACACATATAAATCCCCTCTCACATACCAATAAAAGTTTATTTTAGAGAAAGAGAATGAACACAGATACATTGATCAAAAGTTAACTATACAGTATGTCAGGAGCTAATGAAAAACAAAGACATATACTCCTCTAGGATAACAACAGCTTCCCACAGGGTCCAGTGTGATAACAAGCTGTAAGAGCCCCAGTACCAACAGTGACAACAATCACCACCAAATGGATCTTTTAAAGCTGTGGCCCATGACAAGATTGAGGACAAATTCAGTCTCTGCCAATATGCTTTCACTACCTAAAAGCATCTTGGTTTTGACTTGATAATTATAGTGTGCTGAGCCAACCAGCTGTCACTAAGGAACAGGAGCTGCCCAGATGAAGCAAAATGCATAGACGTTTACTGCTGATTTATCACACAATAATGAACCCAGTTACAGCCTTTTGAGGCATAGAACTGAAAGACAGAAAGAGAGAGAGAGAAAAAAAAAAAAAAAGAAGAGGAAAGGGAGAAAGAAAGAGCTTTGAACATTTTGTTCCATTCAGTTTCCATGAATGAGGAAAACACCAGGCGTGATTCAATCAAAGGATGCCCTCCCACAGTCACGTTGTTGCTGGAAAAGTGGCCATGGGCCAC
Organism: Drymodes brunneopygia; assembly: GCA_013400955.1. NCBI lineage: Eukaryota > Metazoa > Chordata > Aves > Passeriformes > Petroicidae > Drymodes > Drymodes brunneopygia. The sequence goes on along the minus strand of VZTZ01047871.1, from coordinate 113,133 downwards.
CCAAGACATATATTTCCCAAAGCACACAGATCCAGTCTTTGCTGAAACATGAACCTTCACTTATGGCAGCACACATACACAGCAGGGCAAACAAGAAGAACGGCAGAAATGTCTGAACGAATTTTATTCAGGACCTGACATACAATGTCAGTATAATGAATGTGACCTAAAGAAGATTGTTACACTCATAACAAGACTGAGTTGGCAGCTTTGCCCGATTAGTACCAGTTAATTTTATGTTGATAACTAGTATACACATATGATATTCTGTAAAAGCTTAATAGATGTCACCATAAATCATAGTCCTTTTTATCCCCTGTGCTCTTTATATTTGGAAAGTACTTTCAGTTGAATATTCTTTAATACTAGTTGTAGACTGAAATTAATGAAAATGTAATTTTGGCAGTCTCTGCAAGACACCAAAACTGCATGGACCAGAAAGGTTCTTTTCTCACCCAGCCTCTATATGACTACTGCTCTTAGAAAATGAAACTGTTTTGGTCCAACTACTGTACACCATGATATTTACAGCAACTTTAGTCTGCACAGAACTAAGGCAAAATGTAGGGGTTTTCTCCCCTCCCTCCTGGAGTTCAAGTTCTCTCCCGGAGCATCAACTACCACTTTGCATACATACTCACCTACTTGGGAAATATTTTAAGCATCAGTAACCAATACAAACAGCTGCAGAGTACCCCACGTGCTTACCAGCAATGGAAATAGTAAAAATTGCCACCATTTTTACTGTTACCAGTGAAAATGCTGAATTCTTGTCTCAAGCTTCTGGACTGACAGTTGCAGCCAAGGAAATGGGAGTTGTCCCTTGGTATGCCCCTGGCCTGCACTTAGCTAAAACACTGAAGTGTTGTTAGGCCAAGATGTCACCAGGATGACTTAACAGACCACTTTACAGGCAGTGTTTATTAACTGCTGCCTCCTGCAAGGCTACCACAATGAGAGGGCAAGTACAGACTTGCTTTTAGGAGGGACATGTCTGAAGTCTGTTGTCACACTGGAGGGATACTTTGCCTTTTTGGTAGTCTAATAGCCACAAAATGGCCCTTAGGCAATTACCAGGGCTCTGCCTTTCTAGCCTGTCCTTCAGAATTTTAATGAGGAGGAAGGGTCAGAAGCTGACATAACTATAAACCAATGTCAAGATTTGTTGGGTGGTTTTTCTAGTGTTTTCCCATGTGCAAACTCTAAACTAACTTACAGACTACTGCATTGCTTTCAACATTGCTTGTCATATTTATTCTTCCCTTCTTGTAACATTTTCTTCAGTAACAGAGTGGTAATTCAGCCATATGTTCCAAGAATATAACAAGCTCTAACTGCAAAAATAACTATTACTGTTTTGCAATTTTCCTTACAGAGAAACTACAGAGAGACAACGTTGTTTGCTTCTGAAGACTAGATACACACACACACACACACACACACACACACACAGAGACAGATGAAAAGGTATTTGTCATCAGCATTTTGGCAAACAACTCTTACGAGGCTTCTGCTGAGTGAATCCCTTTATGACTGTTTTCCCCATCTTGAAAATAAGGCCAGAAATGCATATCTAGCTGTTTCATAATAGGAGTGGGGATTTTTAAAAAATATTCGTTATTTTCTACTTGAATAGTGTCACAAAGCTATAAAGCATAAGTTATGTATTCATCAGGGTTCTTATTTGGTATATTTTGAAAACAATGGCACAAATGCCTTGCTGCCATCACTTTCTTAAGTTCAAAATCTCACCTGGAAACTCTTCAGATATAAATTTGGATGCAAAAATACTTCCTTGTAATTTTACTGATTCTGGCCTCCTTAAAGTGTATTATAATGCACTCAAAAATAAAATTACTTGCAGCAATACATTCAGAAAAAATATTTTGAAACAGCACTATTTCTCTTGCATTGCATTCAGAATTATCTTGTAATCCTCACTCACAAAATGTGAGCTGGGAAAACAAGTGGAGTTCTTCCAGATTACTGTCACAAAGAGAAACTGCTGAAGAAAGCAATTAAGAAACCCACAGCATCCCCTAATTTAAGACATATTAAAAAAACCAAAAAACCCCCAAAAAACCCAAAAACAAAACAAAAACTTGCCATGAACAAAGGAAAATGTGAGGTCTGCTGCTAGCTGTGCCCTAATTCTTTGCTTATTCCAGTCTGTATGTTGTTAGTATTTTATGTTAGTATTTTATCCTCCATAAAAACAAACAGGCCCTTGGGTATTAACATACCCCAACCCGCACTTCAAAACTATTTGCCGTAGCTCTCTTTCCACACCTTCATAGACGTAAACAAATAAAGATTTCTGAACAGGGGCTACTGGTATAATTTGCCTTTATATTGTGTCAAGTAGGCTTTTGAAATGCCAAATGTTCTGGAAACTGGGGAAAATGGTAAATTGCATCCAAATGAGGGTTATTCTAGCTAAGCATTGGAACAACATCATTAGGAAAAATCTCTTCTCAATACTATTTTAAAAGGTGCTTTTCTCCATAAATTACCAAGTTGAAAGCTAGGACAGTACCTATGAGCAAGCAGTTTGAAAAACCTGCATTATCCTTGCCACTGTCCAAGAAGAACTGTGTATTTGCATATAGACCTTACTGGAAGCCCTAGTTAAGCACAGCTGTGAAAAATCGTGCTCCAGGACAGTGTTTTTAGTCAAAGTCCAGTTCTGCAGGATTCTGACATCTTTCCCAAATCAGTGACAGACTTGCCACTGACATTGAGGGGAGCCTGAAACAAATAGTCTCACAGAATTGAGGGATGTCTTACCACAGAAATACCTCAGAAAATGGACAGGTTGTGAGTCTGAATGATAAGACAGTATATACATAGAAAATGTGCTACATCCTGCAGTTCTCCACTCAGTAATTAATAACTGCAGATATACAGGAGAGGAGGATGATCCACATTGTGGAGTTTATTGAGAAGGAACACAGGGGGGAGATAAAATATGGGCAGGGTACAGCATGAACTCTAAAAAATAGAATGAAAAGGAAAATGACTAAACTGCTCCAGTTCAAAAGAAAGGGGATCTCCAGACCTTAGGTGTTTAGTAGTGCTAAACAGATATCCCCATTTTCTCACTTAAGCATTTAAGGTCCTGTTAGTTCATGTTTCTTCATTCTTAACAGCGTTTTATGGCTGCTCAGAAAGATGTCGTGCAAAGAATTCCCTTAAAGATTTTATGTAATATTTTACATTCATATTATGCCTAGTACAGAAAGAATTTGTCCATATCCAAAGCCACTGATACAAGCCACTTATTTCTGCACAGGGATTATTTTTTTATGACACTAGACAGTCATATTTAGGATATGTTTAGAAAAAAAGACAAACGTTTGCTAGCTTCTATATCACTACTTCTTAATGACTCAACTTTATTTTAATGCCACATATTGCACAGCTACCAGCCTGTTGGAAATATTTGTGCATCCTATTTTGTTAGTTGTCCTACAATTTCAGGAGCTTGTGATTTCTAATGGGAGTTTGCAGATGTAGTTCTCTCTCCCTCCCCAGCTATAGCATGACAATGCATGCCAAAACATAAGCTCTGACACAGACTTTGGAGATGTATGTGGAAAAGTTACATAATTTTGCAATAAATTCATTATGATCAAGCAGCACCAGTTAAAGCAATCACTCTCCTGGCCAAAGAAATCAGTGAGGAAAAGAAAAACAAAAAACCCAAGTCTTCACTTTTCTGATGTCCTGTTGCATCAAAGCACAGGTTGCAACAAGCTGAGAAAGTGTAATGTGCTTCAACGTCTTTTTCAGTTGCTATGGTACAGTTTCTTATGGAAAATTCCTTGTTCTGCGTGATGTTTTTCCTGCCTCATTTGGGATGGCAGAACCGTTCCTTGTGTCACCTGAGAAACCGGGCTGTCAGTTTCCACCTATTGGTGAGAAAGAAACTCATCAGCAGCAGAACTCAATGGAAAATTCCTTGGTTAGAAGTTTCTGCGCTGGAGGCCAACATGACAGTGGGGATCAAGGACGGATAGGTCAGGGGATGAGGGTGCCACACAGGAGATCTGGCTTCCACCTCAGGGTCAGACACAGATTTCCTGTGTAATCTGGGGCAAAGGATTCAAGTGCTGGGACTTCCTGCTCATACAGGATGCAGGACAACCAAGCATCCTTTCCCCGTTCTTCACCCTGCGTGTGAAGCCCCAGGTCTGTAACCTGCCCATGGGACAACAAAGTAACTCCAGGTTACAGGAGTGGAGCCATAGCCCAAAAGCTCTTCAGGCAAGAGTTACATGCACCTGCCGACACCCCAGTGCTTTGCACAGAGAGGTCTTGTTTGGACCATGGGGTAATATAGATATAACAGCACTTTAGAAAGTATTGCATGGAAATAATACTAAGTAATTTCATTATTCTCTGTTATTAAGGAAAAATATAAACATAGGCAAGGAGGGAAAACTCCAGCTTTACTGTACAGCCAAATAGAAAATCACTGGACTTTTGGAGAAGATCTGCAACCTATTTTCTGCATAGATAATACTGAAAATTGCCAGAAACGCAGTACAAAAATAGTATTATAGTATCACACTAGTGATACAAAGCAATCAGGGATCAGGCCTTTTCACTAGTGGAATTTCTTTTATGGACTAATTGGAAGTAATCCGATTTTAATGTGACATTTTTCCTGCTGGAGTATTTGCCCTTCCAATCAAAAATTAATTTGATTCCATCACTTTCGATTCATGACAAAAACAAAGAATAGTTAAAAAGAAAAACTAAAAAAAGCATTAGTATTTTAATGCTGTTGGATACCTGTGGTACTTCAGAATGCCGAAATTTCCATGGACTCCCTATAGTGGTGAGAAGAGCTTTTGACCTCTCTGACCAAATGGATTTTGAAAATAATAAATGCATAAGTGTTTGAAAAGAGATTCCTTTAGTAATGTCTGTCATGAGAATGAAGAGCATTCAAAATATGACGATGCAAGTGAATTCCACAGGACAAATTTTCTGGTGGTGCCAATATTTAAAGCTCCATTGACTTCAGTGGAGTTTCACCCTTTAATCTAAGAAGGTTTGGACTTGCTGGGTATCACTTGCAGTAACATACAATCCTTTTTGTCTTTTACAGTCCCTTACCAGATAAGTTCTACAAGAAAATTAATGGGAACAGGTGTAGGAATGAAAGAAAGTATTAATATTAATTAAACATCAGTCAGAACATTTAAAATTTTGATTCCCATAGCATTAATTCCAGCATAAAGCTAGTAAAATTTTTCACTGAAAAATATTAGTGATGTAAAATAAGGTTTTAAAAATTTGGCAGCAGAAAACTACCAATTTTCAGTTACTTTTTTATCTTTCTAAAGCAAAGAATCAAATTTAACATTCCAAAGTGGGAAAATCCTTCCCCTCCCCCAAGAAGCACATATAAAAACATTCTTACCTATATTTTTGAAATATTTCCATAAATTGAAGTATTTTTTAAAGCATTTAATTTTAAAATATCAACTTATTTAAATTTCATTGAAATTTTTTTTCTGTTTCAACTCTTGAAATTTGAGACAAAATTGATCAAAGTGCTCTCTGCTTTCTCTTATATTTTAAAGCAGCAAATAATTTTGGAATGCTGAAATCTCCCATGGGAGGAAAATTCTCTTTTTGAACAGCTTTACTTCTGTGCATTTAAAATCTCAGCTACTACCCTGGGACTCTGGACGGGGAGAAGCTGTACAGAAGACTGAATAATTCAGTAGAGGCTGTATTATTCTGGCTGTGCAAGGTGGTTGGTAAAGGCAGCAGGACCTTCCTCTCTCACTTTGCATTATGATGAAGAAACCACTCTTCCCAGGCTGCCATCAGGTGAAGAACTGATTATCAGTCTCGTATGGAAGCCCGTGCAGGATCCCTGCACACCAGCACACTACTCCACTGATTATTTTCCTCATTCTACCAATTTGGACTCCCAGCTGAGAAACTTTACATTCTGATCTGAATTATGTGATTTAAAAGCAATTGCTCTGAAAATCTCTTCCAGAGTGAACAAAATGATAAAAATGAAAGAGGGATTCTGCATTTTAATTCCTATGCTACTGCAAAGACTTGTCTATGTACCAAACCTTTGGAATAGCAAAAGTTTTGCATGCAACAGTATTTTTGTGCCAGAATCCAGGATTTGGAATATGATGGGCATTTCATCTTCAGTAAGGATAGTGCTGTTATAGCAATATTCCTAAAAAAAAAACAACATGAAGAATAGTTCCTCTGCTCTTCAGCAGCCAGTGTACATTAGGATACCTCTTAAATACCCAGACCCTTTGATAATCACAAGCACTGCTGTTACATTTCCCTTCTCTCAGCATCCTAATAATTTTCCTCCTATCTCCAGCAGCATAAGTAGAAGGTGGGGCCTGGAAGTTGGGGGCACAGACTGAAACATAAATAAAGAGTGACCTAGATGAGGTTTTTGTTCTTCATCTTGTATTCTGTTGATTCTTTCACACACCCCAAAGATCCAAGACATTTTATAATTATGACCACAATGCAATGCCATAGGGATTCAAGAAGACTTCCCTACTGATCATCTAGAAAAGCAATTAACATCAGTTTAAAATCTATAAAACCAAATCAACAAACTGTTAAAGCCACAGTTACAAGGCCCTGCCACACCAACCTCCAGTTCTCTTCAATGGGGCTACAGAGGAGTGTGGGTAAAATTCCCTTCTCAACCTGACCAACCTAGTCAGCTGTCAGAATGAAACAGAGTAAAACTGGAAAATTTAATGAACACACTGGCCTGGTGAAAGGCAATTAGAAAATCCTTAATCAAACACTGCTGTGTTTAACAAGTCAGGTATTGTATCAAAAGCAAAGACTACTTGCCTAAATCCTTTCACTCTCTTAATCCTGATCCTGAAACCATGGAGAACAAGGTAGGTAGTGATCGTAATTGCTTTAAATTGGGAGAAGTACAGCTGCAAAACTTTGGCTTCATCAGAGTAAATTGCCAACAGGCCTACCCTTTTGTCTTGCTTATCTTTTCTTTCCCTCCCCATTCTTTCCTTCCCTCTCTTTGTTTGGGAGAGGGAGATCTGTAACTTTGCTGTCTCCCAGAGTGCCACTTCTTACTGGAGCTCTCTCTGGTTATTGCTTGGGTGAAAGTCATAGGCTTTTGTATTTTTCTTTCCCTGTTGTCTGAGCATAATTTATACCTGCTGCATCTTTGTGACATTGGTTTAGTTTTGCCCAGTCTAATTAGCTTTCTCAGTAATTGTTTCTCACAGTTTATATTTATGACACCAGGGTGACATAACGTGTTTGCTGGCTTAAACAGCCCTTAAAGATAAGAATTTTTCTCCATGTTTACAACACAGGCATTATTCCCTGTAGCAAAGCCTAAGGACACATTGTGCTCTGCCCATAGAAAGCAGCTGCCTGCTAAAGGTAACAAGCAAAACATTAAAGAGTTTGCACTGACTTTCTTTTGTTCCATAATCTTGCTATAAAATATAATAATATACTTCATCTTTTTGCATCCATTTACAGGGTGCATTTCATAAGTCTTTACATTATTTTTCCCTGATCCTTTGCTCTGCCACCTTTCATTGGGTTGAAGAGGAAGGGAGAAGAAACTATTGTGTTCTGTGAATCAAACTATCAACCTTCTGTAGATCAGATTGAGTACTAGCTGTTCAAAAGTGTGATTTTACTTACAGTCATCCTACAGTTTGCACAACTTAACAATACACACAAAGAATCTCCATAATTCAAGTGTATCAGAATGCAGGAATGCTTAGCTTGCACAGTATTATATGGCTCATTAATTTACTTAAAAGCAACAACTCCAAAGCTAATTCCAAACACAAAGAACAGTAGTAGCTGGGTTTGGTTTGAATATTGTTCAAATAGGCTTTGATCTACGGCCTTCTCAGACTGACTGCATAGAGAGTTAATATGCCATGCAAAACTCCAAGTCTAGCTCGGCACTGACACAGCCTCTCAGAATCTCAACCAGAAAGCAGAGTAGGGAATAATGGGTAGCTTGTGACTATAGAGGGTTTATATCCTAGCTTTTGAACCAGGATTTCCTTTCCTTATTACAGGAGTGTTGGGATCTAGGAAAGATTTAAACTCAGAACTGATATCTTTCCTGAGACCGCATTTCCATTTAAACAATTGCTCTTCTTTCTTAAAAATGAAAACTCGTCTTGAGATGCTTTAACTAATGAACAGTGTGGATTTTCACATGCAAGATTGTATATAGTATACCCATAGAGAAACACCACAGAAAGCATAACAATGTTTCTTAAAAGCTTTTGCAGACATCTAGATGGGATGTATGACTGGTCTGATGAGGCCAAGAGCTCACTGCGGGTGGGCACAGTCCTTTCTATGTGATGAAAAATAACCATGGGACATGAAGGCAGGAACTCCATCCCAAGAGTAGAAAAAAAAAATAAATCAAGCGTTTCTCCGTACACTTTCTCTCCATTGTTATAAAAAAAAAAGACGATTTTCTGTGTTTTTCCAATTGAAAGTGCTATATATATTTCTGTATACATATTCTGTCAATAAACACAAGCTGAAAATTTGAGATGGCAAAGCTGTCTTCTGCAGGAGCAGTGAACACCTGTATGCTTTGTTCTGTCTTGAAAACACTCTTATCTTGCAGTCAAAAAAAAGAAACCTACCAGTCCAAAATAAATCTCTTACCAGTTTGTTTAATGTTGCCATTTACCACAGCCCTGTTTCAGATGTTGAGGCCAATCTCAAAACACACAGAGATCAATAGGCAGGAAAGACTCATGTTGGTTAAAATGGGAAATCAGTTCTGGATTGTGCCTTTAGAGGAAAGCTATCACTGCAAAGAAAAGTTGAATCTTCTCATCTTCCTCATTCAGTCAGAAGTTGGACTTCATGATCTTGGACGTTTTTTTTCCGGTCTTAATGATTCTATAATTTCTGAAAGATATACTTTATTTTGCACTGTTTTTATTCCTCAGTGTGGTACAATTTCAGGGTTCTCTAAAATGCTGACATTAAAAGAAGCAAAAAATTTTACCTTTGAAGTGCAATACAACCTTGTGGTAAATGTGGGAAACCATTCCCAGCAAGGAAATGTGCTACATCAGAATGCATAATGCAAGTCTTTAGCAAGTTGGGAAATAGTCATCTTCTTCTTCTGGTTAAAAACCTAAGACAAAAATCAAGTATGTTCTCCAAGAAGTTCTCTATGAATTTGAGTCTTAAGTCTGTGCTCCTGTACTACATCTTCAGGATGAGAATTGTGATTTACTGTGTCTGAAAATACAACTCACTGAAAACATGCACCCGATGTCTCCTCTCAGGGGTGGCCACAAGGCAAAAAGACCCTTTCCTTCAAGGCTGAGTTGAGCACAGAGCTTTTGAGCTTTGTGTCTGATGTCCTCTAGGGCTGGCTATGACACTTGAGGAAGTCCAGCCCACCCTGCCCAGTAGTGGCCACAAAACTGATGTGACTTGTCACAGGCAGTTTACACCTGCAGTCAGCCCTGGGCTACTACAAAATTGCCTCTACTTGTCCTGCCACGGATGGGGTGCCCTTCTCTAGGCACTTTGTGAATGCTGGGGGGGTTCAGAGCCCTCGGGGCCAAAGCACAGGCTCACCCCTGTGATTGCACTGAGTGCAGGACACTAATCGTCTCTGGTCTTGCTAACACTGTTTCACTTCATTACCTGCCAGGACAGATGAGCATCAGCTCTCTGCTGCCATGGTTGTGGGTGATCTGCGACCCTCTGGCCTTTCAGCTGCTTCTGATCTCTCTTCTCCTCTGCTCTCCTGGTCCTGAGCATTTCAGGCACAGGAGGACATAAATACATTGCTGTTAATGTCAGGGAAGGTGCTACATACTATTCAGGGAATATCTGCTTGTTTATTAGAAAGGGTTAGCACTTACATCAATGTGTCACCAAGCATAAGCCAAATTTAGGTGTTAGAAGACTTGAAAGAAATACACACCTTAATGTTTATTGGATACTTATTTGAAGAAAGGTTCTTAATAGTTACTGCCATTTTCAGGTACTAGAAGAGCTAAAACTGCATTCCACTGTAGCAATTTGTCCATTCCTGAACTGAGCAGATAAAAGTATGCAAAATAAAGTGATAGTTTACCATCAACATAAGCAGGAATGGCATTGCTGAACAATGATAATACAAATAATTTCATCCTCACCTGATTATACAGCACCTTTGCACATCTGCCATTGCACAAGTGAACTTCATGGACCAAAGCATCACAAACCCATTAGAACATAACACTGTGTAACAGGGTACTTCTTCGTCTAAATCAGAGGTTGGAGAATTAGCCTATAAGCTTTTCTCTTGCTCTTTACCACTCAAGAAGGAGCTTTTCAAGCTTCCCTACATAGGGCAGGTCAATGCATTTCTGTCTGGAGGCAATCCTATTGCTATTTCAGTCTCAACAGCCCCTTGAGTGGAGTCTGCAAATACTGCAAAACGGTTGCTTTTCTTCTGATGAGAATAAAACAGGGACAAGATAAATCATGTCCTCCTGCAAAGTGGTTGGAACAAATCAGACATGTATTTATTGTGTTTTCTTTGCCAAAAGCTGAGGCTGAGGTTCTTGTTTCTTTTCCAATTGTTTCTCCCTTTTTCTGTTTCTACTTTGTGTGGGACATGTTCCACTTGATGGGTATTGTTTCCAGCTATTTCTTGGGTTTTTTTTGTTAAGGCAGCCACAGGCCTTCTAAGCTGTGGGCACCAAAAAAAAAAAAAGAAAGAGCACATCCTTGAAAGAAAGCCCAAGAAAACAAATCTAAAAAAATCTTCAGCAATACTCAGAAATAAGAGTTGCTGTGTGGGAATGGCTTCATTTCAGAAAGTTTCTAGCTGAAACTGTGGCTCAAGGAAGTATTCATAATGGCAGTTGAAAATACTATCCAATCTGTCTTTCCTTTAAAATGATATGAAGTGGAGATTGTTTGAAGTTAGATTTAGTTTCTCTCTCTCCAATCTTGGGAATGTATAACAACATGACAGAGACAACCACTCCATTTTCCATTCCTTCTTTCCAGTTTGTGGGAAACAAACCAAGGTAGAAGGAGGTGGGAGGAGGAAAGAAGGAAAGAAACTCTGAAAACAGCTTTGCTTCCCATCTTCTTAACTCTGATTCCAACCATCCAATACAACCCAGAGCTGCTCAAGGCATCCTCTTGCAGCCTTTTCCTACACCCTGTGCAATTACTGACTTTTAGCAGTTTCCAACAACCAGTTTTCAAAGGTGTTTAGGTAGCTAAAGGTGAAGCAATCATTTACTGGAGTTTCCCAAAGTAAGCCTCTGAATTCTATTGGCCAAACTTTACACTTTGAAGCTGTTTAAGACTTCTTAGAAAACCAGTTTTATTTAGCAGCTGAATGCTGTTTCAGTGGACTGGCTTGTATCTGAGAATGGAATTTAGATTCCCCAACTGCAGAAATGAAAAAAAAAAAAAAACCCTAGAGAGAGTACTAGTATTGGAGTATTATTATATATTGTATTAGATATACAGAGATATGCCACAATATAGATAAATGGGACATAATTGATATGCATACACCATATATTTTTTATAAATGCAACAATGCCACCATGCAATATGTGTTCTATTTAGTTGTTCAATTGGCCACCAAATCTAACAGGCAAGTTGCTAGCCATAGGTATGGCACAGCTTTTCATCCGGAGACCTTTTAAGAATTTCAGACCTTGTTGCAACATTTTGACTTAGCTTATTTGACATGTATTTTCCACTTCAGGTGTTTTGTACTTTGTCACAGTAAGTCCCTCTCAGTCTGCAAATAATAGTCTTCAGCTATTATGGGCATGGATGGACTAGAGATAAGACCAATCCAGTGTTCACTTCACACCAGATCTGTATGCCTCACAATTCAATCCACATTCTGACCTCTGAAGATCAATAGCCCATACTCTGTGGAATGTCCTGCTCAATCACAGGCTGAGAAAGCCACTACAACCCTCACTGCCAAGTACTACTGAGCTCAAGGACTGCCTGTCTCTCCTTGTGTCACTCAGACATCGTCCCATTTAGCAGAGGTCCCTTCAGCACCCTTAACCAAGAAAGCAGAGGGTAATGAAAAGTGCTCTCACTTCTGTCCAACAAATCAAAAGGAAACCAACTTAAGGGGAAGTGAGAAAGGGAGGGCTCTAAAAAAAGATAATGAAATACATTTCAGCTGCTGAGGTTTTATACCTGTTGACTAATGATGGAAACACATTCCCGGAATTGTCTACTTACATAATCCAGGCTTTTATATGGCTCAAAAATGCAGAGCTCAGTTATTTTATTGTATAGAATATATATCTAAACTAAAATGGGCACATTAATTAAACACCTTCCACTGAGAAAAAAAAGAGTCTTATATTTTTTCTCCAACCGATGTTGTAGAACATGAGAAGTCTGTTTAGAAGTTTAATTAAAAAGCTAATGCTGACAAAAAATATTTGAAGAACAGTACAGAGTACTTAATATTACCAACTGTGTTACTTTTATCTCTGATAAAATTGAATCTGTTAGATTCAACTTGTTGCTGGTCTACCCTTGTAAAACAGATGCAGATAAAGCTGAGACATTGAGGAGCTCCCCAGCAAAAATCTGTTAAAACCAAAACTAACATGCTTAAACCTTATGAAACTCAGTGGCATTTTTGCTAGGAGAAGTTCCTCACAATAGGTGATAATGAAACAACACAGGCTGCAGAATAAAAAAGGTTTGGGACATTAACCACCCAAGTGCAGCTGAAAGTTCAAGCTTTCTGCAGTCCAGCCCTCATATTCATATCCGGTGGGATGCAATGGGGAAAGCAGCTCCCTGGTAGAATTTAGTAGCCAGAGTACAAATGATGTGGGAAAGGGAGGGACAACACAGAGCAGGTGAACTCCTGCTGGGTGCGGGCAGCCGTGCAAGTCAATACACCCCCATTCACACACAGAAACATGAGGGGCATGCATATATCCAGCGTTCTGATGGCTTCAGGCACAGCAGGCCATCCGGAGCCCCACTGCCTGCAGCAGATCTGCAGACTTGCAAAGCCAGCCACATGGTCCTGCAGGACACAAACTGCTACACTTCTCTCAAATGTCAGTCTCAAAGCACTGACAGCCCTAATTGCTCAGAGACAGCTGCTGGTGAAAGCAGTGAAGATGTTACACGCAGCTGAAAAACAACATGGCTCATCACACTGTAACTGCAATAAGTACTACTGTCTTAACCAATGCTTACTGTGGGCATCTGTACTCCTAATAATTTTCTCCCAAAATTCATCTTTTGTTGAGTTTGTGCTCAGGGCTAACTGCATTTTTACACAACCATGTTTCTGAATAATGATGCAACTTGCTTGGTGATGAATTCAGGAAAATCAGAAGCAGGGTTTGTGAAATAATTTTAGCTACAAAGTTATTTATTTCTAACTTTCTCATACTTTAGTATTTCTCAGACTCAAAATTTCTCATTTTATTCTTATTTCCCTAGGATGTGTATTTCTCATTTAGCCAAAACTTTCCCTGACACAAAGAAATAAATCCAAGGCCAAATTCTACTCCCTTGCATGGGCTCATGATAGGGATGTTTTCAGAATGGATTTATTTCCCATTCAGTTTAAGTACTACTCATGCAGGTTTCTGTATATAAAATCAACATCCATAGAACCTAGTTTGCAGAGTCTGAAAAGTGTAATTTAGTCATTAGAATATAAATTACTATTGGTCATTTAAATGTTACTGATTTAGATAGGTGCTCTGGTGACAAAACACAGTGTGTATTTCTGATACAGATGTATTATCAAATGACAAACTGAATGTAGCAATGCCACTGAGATCACACTTCAGTAAAAGCACCACATCGGGGTTTTTCACCTTGACTAATACTCTAATTGCAGAGAATGTTTAACATGTGTTTAATTTCACTTGTCTTTCATAAAATGTGCTCTTTGACTGAAGCCCATAGTTGGGCTTGATGTAGACAGTGTACTTCAGTGCTCTGCTGATGAAGAACAGTGTTCTTACCTGAAGTCTACCTGGCAAGTTTAAACAAGAAGGTGCACACTTCACCTACATTTTGACACTGGACACTTCCTTGAGAGTGCATGTTTCATACTGTCTTGACTCACACTATGTATTTGAAATGCATACTTTGGATCTTCTTAGCTCAGATGTCCTCACAACATCTGCTATTTACCCTGAAGTATGTCTCATGTGCTGTTATTTCCAGGTGGTAAAGCACTTGTGCTAGCCACAAAACAGAGACCAGAGTCAAAGCTGTTCTTTCTTGCGGTTGCATTTCCAGCATTTGGACTTCAGTGAAAATATTTTACTGAATAATCTGGGTCACAGAACAACATTCTGTGTGATGAAATGCAAATATTTTGCAGAGAGCATGATATCTTCCTTTTTTGATTAGATGAAAATGGACTTCAAGGACAGATCAGGACTGCAACAGAAGTAATATCCTGGGGGAAAAAAGGGATTCTGTGGGTTCACCTCAGTGCTAACTGAGGAAATTTATAAGCTTTTCTTTCAAAATCTGAATTTTTAAAGAGGTAAAATCCCACACTTTTCAAGTTGAAGCCTTCTGCCTTTGGGAGAATTTCTTCCATCTGATTGGCAAACAAAAAATGAAGGTTTATTAAGTGTCAGAATGAGCAGCAGGAGTAAAATTATCTAATTTCTGTAAAATGCATTTATTCCTTATTACATTTTATTACTTGGGCAAAGGAAATAAATGACCACATTCTTGAGAAAAATATTTGATACTCAGAATGCTATGGTCTAGGAGAAAAATCTCTTGCCTGGTTTAAAAAAAAGGTCAAATTCAACTAAGGGAATATACAGGTGATATATACAGCTGACATCTCTGACCTGCCTGTGACTTGATGAACAACTGTAAAGACACACACTTTAAATGGTGACTACAATGAATTAAAATATGCAAACTACGAAAATATTTAGTCAAGATAATAAACTCTAACTTCATATATGTATATCCTTATTCAGCCAATAAAATATCTCCAGAGTAAAACAAACAGTAGGATCAGGACAAGGAGTAAATAGAATTTTTTTATCCCTCCTTGTACTCTCAGCCTCATCCATGTTTGGCTTTCAGCATAAAAAGTTTTTTTAGTTTTCAGCATCTGAAGAGTCCAAAGTAAGTGCCCTGTTAAACCTCACAATCACAACTAACAATGAATGCCAGGAATGGCAAGTTCAGCTTGGAAAGAGAGGTTTTTCTTCCCAGTCTGGGTTTCACTAAGATTCATCAGTTTTGCTCCCCTGCATTCTGGCTGCTGAGGTCATGGTGTCTTTTATAGGAAAATGAGCTGCTTATAAATATTCAGCTCTGAAAGCTTTGGGAGTTGATGGAAAATCCCCAGCCTTAGGGCTTAGCCAGCTAAGAAAACACTACAGCAGCCCTTTTTTTGTAGTCACTCAAACATAAAAACCTTTCAAAAGAGATGGAAATGCTCACAGAGTGTTTGTCTTGGGCAATCCTTCTTCTGTGCGCAGGGACCCACTTGATTATTTTTCACCTTATAATGTTAGTCAGAAATTATTACCCCTATTCCTCAGGACCGTAGGAAAGTTTAGGGTGACAGATAAAGTCAAATGGAGATCACCTGCTGCAGGCAGTCTGCATTTTGTGCATTGCTGTTTTCCAAAGGACACTACCTGTGCAGGATGAGCAGCACCCAGAAACAGACAAATATGCTGCTCTGGGTCAGAGGCCTCTCAGATCCCTGCAGCACAGAGACTCTCCTGCTGAATTTTGTTTTTGCCAGCAGCTTTCGTTTCACCAGAGTGTCATGACCCCACCTGGCAGTGAAAGCTTGTGCACCCAGCAAAGATACACGTGCTGGGGCCAGGCTCTGCTGTGGGCCTCCTGGGACAAGGATGCTTGAGAAATACAGACCAGGTGATCACAATACCTCCTTCTCTTGCACCTGCCTTGGAAATACAGACAACTACTTTTTTCGTCTTGAATGACTCACTGATATTGATCCAAGGGTTGGGAAGAAGGTTGTCAACATGCTCCAAAATTAAGATAAGCCAGACTGCATTGTAACGTGTGAGTGGTCAGAGCTGTGAAAACAAGAAGGTGTTGAACTGTAACTAGTTGCACCTTTCTTCAAGCAACCTGGTGGAGGAAATGCAACACAGCAAGCCCTAATGTCTGGAGGCTCCCCACTGTTCTCTGTGGTGGCTGTGACAGGGCTCTCTCCCCACAGTGGCAGAGAAGGACCAGCTCTGCACACTCATGTGCTTCTGCCCGGTTCAAATGCTCCCAAATAATCAAAACCTGATTTAAATGGAATGTAATGAATAAAACAAAAAATAATATAATAAACAAACAAACAAACAAAAAAATAAAAAAACCAGACAAAAAAATTCCAGTTTTTCTGTTTTCTCAGAGTTCTGGGGTCTGCCTTATATTCTGAACCTTTTCTTCAGTTTTTTTTCATTCTAAAGTGAAATCTGATATCATCACCAGAATCCAAGACCTAGGGCTTTAAAGAGAAAAGCCCTGTATTATGGGAGTCATGATAAAATGGTAAGAATAACTGTCCTATTTATTTTTTCTTTCAAAAGTCATTCAAGAATGTGGTAGACTGAAGCAGAGCACTGCTGCAACTTTCCTCACTAATGGGAGGATCCAAAATCTGGCTACATATATGTTAAAAAGAAATACACAGTTAAAGAACAAGGAAAGTCAGAAAAATATTGAGATCACCATTAACTAAATGATGTAACAATCCCTAAAATGAAAATGAAAATCCCTAAGCATAAATTGAAAAAATCAGTGTTCAGAAGGGGATAAAAGAAGGGTGCTCTCAAAATTTCTGCCTTTAAAATTAGCTCTGCATATGCAATTAGCAATTTACTCTGGAACTTGTACTATGGGCTAAATTCATTTTTTCAGATCAGCAAAATAAATAAAAATTAATTTAGAAAAATTATTTCTGCCAACTTGTAATCAGCCTCAGACTTTCCCTAATGGAAGCCAACTGGAAGTAAAATAACTATTATCTAAACTGCATATTCAAACTCCTACACTTGGAAGAACAGAATCTGAAAACACAGAAATATAGATGAAATATTAAGACTATCTCAAGAACACACCCAAATTTCCCATATGAAAGTCACAATCCCCACCACATCATCTGAAATGCAATGGCTATTTATATGGCCAGTCACTGAAAACATCGTGCCACTAAACCATCCACTGACTAATCAATAAGCCTGCCCAGTACAGTACACTCTTTTCCAACAGTGAAATCGATGAGATTGACAAACCTGAGTGAGTTGCAAGTACAGATTAGCTGGGAACTGCAAACTGATGTCAGTGCAGCTATTTCTCCACCATAGGGGGCCTGAAACTGTGAGCTTGCAAACCTCTTCATTAAAGGGCAAAACTCCAACCTTCCTTTCAGTAGCACCCAAACAACCACAGTGACTTTGTGGAGCAGGGGTGGAAGTTACCGGGGTAAGACTCAGAGAACAATTTGATTCTCAAAATCCCAAAACCACCTGCAAGAAATTTCTTATCCAAGTTTTGCCTTACGAATCTCAGCCTGGGCACCTCCGCTGACATTTTGTAATGTCTCCTCAGGTTTGGCTTTCACATTTCTACCACCATAGCAATGTTATTTACAGACTGCATGTCCACCATTAATCACAGAAATCTAGAAGTCATGGACTGATGAATTCCAAGTGCTGGACTGCAAGTTAAGTAATGAAGAAAGTCCACAGCTGTTCCTCGAGAAAGTGGATTTGTATCTTCTGTCCTCTTTCAACAGGTTTGGTAGGCTTGGCTGACAACTTCAGCAACTACAATTTCCTTAGTGAGGTGTAGAGGACTAATTTTTGAAATATCATAATACTAATGAAAATCTGAAATATCTTAGGGTCTGTGACAGTTCATAAGAATAATGAAGTTAACCATCTAGTAAAGGTTAGGATCTAAGTCCCCAAGATATGTCCAGCTGATTTCAGGGAACAAAATCTTGCAAGATTTGCCACCCATGCAAGGTTTACAGACCTAGTGATGTTACTTCCCAAAAAGGTTATGCCTCAATTTTCAACAGCAACAACTGAACCTCATTGGTAATTCCCAAGCAGGAGGTTTCCAGGTGGAACACCAACACAACACCTGGTTTATAATGCCTCAACTGCAAAGAGTACTGCAGCATGACCAGGTTTCTGGCTCTCTCTCACCCATCTGAAATGAGAATTGTCACTATCTGACAAGAACTCACAAATGAGAAATACATTCTACTTTCATACAAAAAGGAACCAAGAAGTCTGGTAGGGGTCTGAAACATGTCAATGCATCTCAGACTGTACCATTTCAAGGTGAAAATATTCAAGATGTTGGAGTGGCAGATGAACCCACCAGCCAGCAGCAACCAATAGAACACAGCACGGAAAGGAAAAGCCAGGAGCTCTGGGATAGTATGTCAGAAGGACATATGCTGAAGGACCTGGTATGAAATACTGGTAGCTAAGTGGGAAATATCAGCCAATTCCAACTGGAAGATGCAATCTTCTACTGTTGCTTCAACTGAAGGCAGAGACGGGTGTTGTGCTGAAATGACAGAAATGCAATCCTTCTGAGCGATGACTGGAACCTGAACACTGAAGCTGATGGGTCCTTGGTCTTCACCAGTTTGCTTTTCCCACCCTGAAGGTTGTTTCTTAAGAGGAGGAATGTGCTGTAACTTTTAACCTGAGACAGACTCTTTAGAAGTCATCACACTTTGGATTTAGTCATTCAGTAGTGAAAGGACCAAATTACAGATACAGTGCTGGAATTTCAAATGACACTGATTGTAATCAACTCTTTAATTTTCTTTTAAACACATGCACTTTTAATTCTTTGCAATGAAGCTTGATACACTGTATTCAGAAATGGTTTCCTCTGGATAAGTCAAAATACGGCTTAAGTAGGTAATAAAAAAGAAACCCCACTTGCTACTCACAACATAAGTATTCCTTCATTTCTGTGAAAACTGCTATACAATCTGTGTACAGTTGCTCCTAGCCTGACGTCTCACCTCCTTCCACAGATCAACATATGCTAAAAACAGAAGTACCTTTTTCAACATGACTTCAGTGATTGTTGGGTTTAATGCTGGTGAACAATGGAACTTAGATCAGATAGGAAACAAACATAAATGTTAACTATCATGCTGGAGATGAGAAACCAGATGACATCTGGAGCTGGCATTATTCTGTACAGGAACAAGGTGCAAAAGCTACTTAGGTTAGAGGTTTATAAACACCAGATATACACATCAGGAGGAGGTTGGCAGGTTAAGAAAGGACAAGCACAGTTCTGTAATAATAAACAACTGAGAAAGAAGGAAGGAGAGCACATATAAAATTATATCTGGGAAGCCCATTTTTGTCCAAGATAACTTCAACTACACTTTTTTATTGGACAGATGCTCAGTGTGGTAGAAGAAATCTACCTTGGTTTATACATTGCCATTGTTTACGTGATTCTCCCTGCTAAAGCAAAACCACCACCAAGCCTTGGTTTATACACTGCCATTGTTTACCTGATCCTCTCTGCTAAAGCAAAATCACCACCAACCACCCCCCTCAAGAAAAAAAACACAAAGACTAGGACCACAGTGGCAATGTGGCAGAATGCAGAGTATCAGCCCCTCAAACCTCCCCAGAGCACCACAGCAAAGTCCTGAAGCATATTCTGCAAGCATTTATACACCAACTGAACTTCATGTACTGTGATTAATTTCCCTGAAGCCATGTGGGTTTCATTGCAGCACACAAAACCAAATACAGTCTAATGTATTTTTAGGATCAGGACCTACTTAACAGAAGTCAGCCGTGATTTAATATGTCTGTACTAAGTGTGCAGTTTACTAAATGTGAGAGAATTCTGTATTTTAGTGCAGTTTGTGTTTTTTCCCCGGAAGAGTATGTATGTTGTTTCAACATTAATGTTGAAGTTAAAAACTCTGCAGTTGCTGATGTTTATTTAAAGAATTAAAAAGTTGTCTAATGCAGCTGGGAACAGGACCGTCATATTTTAAAGCATAGCCTTTTATGTAACAATAGGGAGCACTAGTGGCTATGTTGGCCTTTTATGATTCTTTAGCAGCTTCTATTTTTCACAAGAATTAATGTTCTAATCAGAATGCATCTGTATAACATTTTCTCATGCTGATCAAGTATCATCAATTCAGTGATTTCCTTGTGATCCCACTACATATGCTGGGTCAGAATATTCAGATTATCAGTATTATCTGTTAGTAGAAGAGAGAATACAGCATTTCTAGCCACACAATAGTGCCACACAAAAAAGCTACAGTAACAGTGAACACCAGGGGTGTTCCATAAAAAGGCAGAAAAAGACCTTTTGTTGCAGGACCATCCTTCTGGACTGTGCTTAATGCAACAATCTGGATCTAAATAAGTATTAATATTCACAAGGTAAGTGGGTAGTTCAGCATCAGCCTTTGCTTGCAGTGTTATGCTATTCATGTCTTGCATGCATGCCATCTTGCACAGGTCAAAAAGGACTTCTGTTACAGCATTTAAGCTTTGCACAGTTGAAGGCAAAGTCTTCCAACCTTGACAGTAAGCCCCTATACTACAGTCTGTGCTAGGAAATTATATCTTTAAGGGTGGGATACAGGCAGGATGGTGTTGCTTAGCTGGACACGAAACAATCAAGCAACTTAGGAGGTCAGCCATCAAGGCCAGGCAGAGAGTAAAAGGAGACTCAGCCTCTCTTTATTCTTATATTTATACTTTTTTACAAACAGTTATGGATTGGACAAAGAGGTTACCACCTCTCTAATTCCATAGGTGAGAAACACAGTCCATCACATTCTCCACCCCAGAAAGAAGAATGAAAAACAACATCCGAAGTACAAAACAGTCCTTGGCCGGTTATAGAAACATGGATTGTTTACACAAAATCTATGAAAACCTTTGCTACCAACTATAAACACAGCACTCTAAAAAAATCAGGGCAACAGGATGGAGCATCCCTTAGTTGCAAGCCCAGTGCTCACTAATTATACCAGGAATCTCTAGAGTGACTTCCCAGAGAAACAGTTGAGACTTCCAGTGACACTTCAGAACAACCTTCTCTGAAACACTTAGACAACTTAGTGTCCTGATGAGAAATAGTAAGCAGTGCAATTACTATTTATCACAATATCCTTTAGGTATTTTTCAGTTATGTGCATTAATGTTAATCACTGTTTCAAAGTCCAGCATTTCACACATTCAATTCTGAAACTACTACCAGGTTTGAAAAGTAGCATCTGAAGAAAGTGATACTCTTTTTAAACTCTTCATAGTTTAATATGTTTAGCTTTTCATAGTTTTTCACATTCCACTTGTTACTAACTGAATATGAAAGAATTTGTATGTGACATGTCCATCAGGCAACCTTCTGCTCTTCTGCTCTGCTTTTAAACATGCAAAATAATTTCTGTCTGTAGAGGTTGAATTGTACAATGAAGTCACAAGAATTGAAGTTTTAACCCTTATCATTTTTACAACTTTACAAATATTCAGATTTGAAATTTAGGTTATGTTAATATAGTCTGATGTTAAGATCTGGTGATGCTGATCTGATCAATTTAAAAGTAGTGCATATGTAACAATACCGACTTTTGTTTCTGCTCCAAGATTTGTTTTCTCCCAAGAATACATTCAGTGCACAGGACTGGCCAAAGACCACTGAAATCAATGGAAAGGCTACCAGTGACTTTGATGAAATGTAGATCGGGCTTTGAGCATAACACTGCTCACTTCATTGCCTCATCACAAGGGCTGAATTTGGTTTAGACAGAGGTAAAGCGGTTCATCCCATGTACCTTTAGCAAATAGCACACATTTTAACCCCACCATTCCACTCCCAGGAATTTAGAGTATTTTGTTATGCTGTGTTAAGGAGCCACAACACTTGCACAGGTAAAATGAATGATTGAAACACATACAGTTGTTTGTACTTACAGGTATCTGGCTTGAGCTGACTGTTGGTAATTCCAAAATACTGTGGATTTTCAATGACAGGAATCTTTGTCATCCCAATGATGACTACATCTGGACCCCCCTCAGAAGAAGATAGTGTTACTGCCATTTGAGATGTGGTGGAGGGGACTGGCTGAATCGTCGTCATTGCTGATGACTGAAGAAGGACCTAGAGTCAGAAACAAAGATTTTTTTTTTGTAACTCAGTGTAAGGTACTCTTCCTTTAGATGAGATCTTTCTTTTTCTTTTTTTTGATTCTGACCAGTTGTCCTTCATTCCTATAGTCAATAGCTCTTTGTGTGCCTTGCTGACCTTACCTCAGAAATTTTGTATGTCTGGGTGAAGACGGAGAACAGTAGTTTGTTTTCCATTAGGAACTGGAATTGAAACAAGTTTTTATACTGGTACGTCACCTAGACTAAATGTCTGGGTCCAGCACAGTCTGTCACTGTGCAAGATCTCAAAATTTGTTGAAGTCATTCTGTCATTCTCAGAAATAAACTATGATACACCCATTAACTTTTTTATTTTATTCCCTACTTGAATCATATAGCAGTAACAGCACAAATCCAGGGAATGCCTGCCCTACCTGGCATTATGACAAGACAGAAGACACAGAGCAAATGGGCTCATCCTGATGAGGGAAGCTGGAAATATCTGAAAGAAACATGGTTCAGGGCCAAAATCCAGGGGACAATTTGCACAGTTAAAAAGGTGCAGAGAAGATGCTGAGAAGAGCAGAGGATTAAAACTTGGAGTCACTGCATAGGGACTCATCCCATCCAGGGGGTACATCCTACTGGCTCCCCAATCCATATCTGAATCTAGTCACCTTCCAATAAAAGGTATATTGTGAACAGTAATTTAGTGACAGATTTTGTTCGGTTTTCACTCCACGCTTTGTATTTTTGATGGAAGTGCCACAGAGATAAAACCTTTGACATCTAAACCTGCCACTTAAATTCCACATTACTTCTTCCAGTTTACCTCCAATGCTCATAGAAAACCAGAAGCACCATCTAGCAGCAAAGACATTTTGCCTGTCTCCTGACTGAAGAGTCAGCAGAGATCACACGTATCATATTTCAGTTCATTCTCCATCCACATTAACTAAGGTTTTTGGGGTGACATTCACATCTTTTAATTGTAAGAATCAAAAGACAATCTAGAAACAGATGGAAGCACCCTCTGGAACCCTCTGGAAGCACCTATCCTGAAATGCCATCTTTAGCCAACTGCATCTAGCCCTTGGGCAGCAGCAACAGCTTGAGCAAATGTCCCCCCAAAGAAGGAGGCAGAAGAGAAGACCTTGAGGACAATAAAAAGCTGTGTTTACTCCAAGTCACCTGTCACCAATTGCAACATGATGGACTCCCAGACTGAGTTTTAGGCTAGACAGAAGGAAGGGGCAAGACAGAGCTGAGTAACCTGCCATAGAGATGGCATCTGTGTCTGCAGGAGAGATAGGCATTGCAGAGGAGAGAGTGAGAATGGGGACCTCCAGCAGGTTCTGGATATACATTACTGAGGACATGAGAGAAGACAAGGGGGATCCACTGCAGCAGACACACAGCTGAAGAAAAACATGAGAAAAAGAATAGTTCTGAGCACAGCAAAGAAAGGGCAGCTTTAAAGAAACTCCTATTCTTCTCTGGTTCACTGTATTGTTAACAAAATCACTTCATCTTTACACGGCATGGCTCAGAGCAATAAAACTTAAATATTCTGGCTATTCAATGCTATATTTTGAGACACAAGCATATTCACATCCCTGTCCTGCTTTTCTTTTTCCCCAGTTGGTTTAATGGTGCATGACGGAGATATTCTCATAGTTTGAAAAAGTACTTTCCCCCAGCCTGAAACACTAGAAGCAATTTTTCAAATACCTGGCACTTCATGGGAAAGTCACTGTTGACAAATGTAAGCAAAGCCTAGATCTCTGCAATTTATCAAGTGAAATACTCATACCAAGGCTGGTTTTGTCATTACTGATCACCCAGATCCCCACATGATTGACTCTACTGGGAAAGATGCCAGGATTAAGAATTTTTGGTGAAGATTTCTGTAATGAAGGGCGGAGCCTAATGAATTGTGGGAATGGTGCACTCAGATGGCACAGCCAATACTTATGCTAAGTCACAATACATTTTTTAGATGCGTGAGAGTTGTTTGCACAAACATTAAGAGTGCAACCCATTTAAAACTGCATTCAGTTTTTGGTAGATACCATCCTTATATCTCTAAACTGTCTGTATCTCAACTTGCTGCTCAAAAAAAGTAGGCTGAATAACACTTGCTTGGGAAAACAAAATCCTTTTACTTTAATGTACCTTAGTATGCACATCAAATCCCTTATTTCAGAGCAACTAGGCAAATTCTCTCAGCTCTGAAACTTAACAGAGGCATGTCTTAAAGTCCTTTTCAGTCCTGCTGCTCTCTGCTGCACAGGAGGAGGCTCTTTTGTCATTATTTGCTTCCGCCACACATGAAGTGACGGCAAGGAAAAGTGACCATTACGCATTTCTAGACATTAAAGTGGGATAATTACTAGAACTCAGTCTATTCATTGAATAGTTTCTGCAGTACTTCAAGATGCAATTCTGTATGGTAAACTAGTATTTTCAACCAGTATAAACTGCAAAGTGTTGCAGGTGAAAAGCAGACAACTGTTCTGTAAATCTACTCAATTAGGCTAACTGGTAAAAGCTAGTCTTCTGTGTGGTATGAAGCAAGTTCCAAGTATATGCAGCTCTCTGGTGTAAGTGAGGAAAACCTGGAAAATTAGGTGACTTTCAGGCCAATTCCTGGCAATATGTAACAGTTTAAGAAAAAATCAACCCTAGGAACTTTCTTTCTATATAATTCTGTGATCACTCTTATTAGCAAGTAAATATCTCATGCAATGTTTTTTGTGAATAGTTGTTTGCATTCAAAAATCCTATTTCCTGTCTATTCCTTCTCTAATTAAGACAATTAGAACTCATCAAATGAAAATTTTTGTGTATCAGAGGCAGGTGAGCTCACATCCTTTCAAATTTTCCCTTTCCTGGAACCTTTTTATCAATGTGAGCAAACTTCTACACAGACCATTTCAACACTTGTTTATTTGCTAGACCATCTACTTATCAGAAAGTTTCCTTTAATTTTTTGAGTACACTAAACCACATTGCAGTTAGAGACCAGGTAGCCCTGCAGCTGGCTATGATATTCAAGTAATGTAAAACCATTTCCAGGATGCAAGATGAGACTTTCAGCTATGCTGACAAGAAGTTAGAGTTGCCCTTTTCTGAATGGGTTCTAAATGATGCTCAAAATGAAGGGTAATTTCTTGAAGCACCTTGGAGTGTGGTTTCATCTACACGAAATGCGGTCACTGAATTACTTGTCAAAGGCAGAACAAGTATGGTAATTACACTGTCACCTACTACTGCCTCTGGTTTTTATAAAATCTGCTCTTTGTTTTACACCTGAAATCTGAAAATTTTAGACAAAATGTAATAGATTGGAGCAAAAATCATGGATTATCAGTAGTCATTAGCTATTGGCCTAGACCAGATTCACAGTTGGCTTCAGCTTTTAAGAAGACTCCAGAGACCTTTCCCACCTTCCAGTGCGCAGTCCAGAATCTTCCCTTGATTTGATTTTTAGACAATTTTTCTTAAGAAGACAAGTTGGAGCCAGACAAGAATCTGTAACCTGCTTTGGAGAAGATGTGGGCTATATACAACAGAGATGAATCTCTTCTATTTGATATTAGGCTAAAGGCTTGTCCATTCTGCATCACCTAGGCTCAAGAAAAATCCCTTTTGTGTACAAAAAAACCCCAGCAGCTCTCCAAAAAAGTTGTGACATGTAAGAAAACCAATTCTATTTGAAACTGATGAGCTATAATAAAACCAAAATGCCTCCAACAGTTGGGCAGGGAATTATCCTCAGCACATAACACGGGGACAGGCAGAAACAGCAAACTTCACTTACTGCACATCCCAAGGAGAACTGTGCTATCTCTTGAACAGTGTACTGTATCTGCATTGTTCTTGACCTTGGTGGTGCCAAAAACTTTGAGTTTCCTTAAGTTAAGAAATAAAATTTAATTCTGTTATGTTCAAGGTGTGCTGCTATTTTTGAGCAGGCAAAGGAGATTCATGATTATTATACAGTCTTTCATGACAGGAAAAGCTAAGAAAATTGGGATTGTGCAGCCTGCAAAAGAGAAGGCTTCAGGGTGACTTAATTGCACCCATCCAGTACCTGAAGGAAGCCTATAGGAAAGATGGAGCAAAACTATTTACAAGAGCATGCAGTGACAGGACAAGGGGCAATGGCTTCAAACTGAAGGACAGTAGGATTAAATCAGATATTAGGAAGAAATTCTTTACTCTGAGGGTGGTGAGGCACTGGAACAGGTTGCCCAGAGAAGCTGTGGATGCTGGAAGTATTCAAGGCCAGGCTGGGTGGAGCTCTGAGCAACCTGGTCTTGTGAAAGGTGTCCCTGCCTGGTAAAGGGGTGTTGGAGCTGGGTGACCTGTAAGGTGCCTTCCAACCCAAGCCATTCTATGACTGTATTCTATGATTCATTATACTCCTATCACCATCAGAGTTAATGCAGTTTTAATACGCATGCTATCAAGACCCATCTACACTGCTATTTGTTGGGGCTACATTTGCACAATACATTTCTGTGCAACACATATCACTCCAATTATCCCTGAGGTCACTACTAAAGGCTCAGGCACACTGGAAGACAATAGGGGTAATAAAATACCACTAAGCCCTACCCCCGCCTCCCCCTCATTTTTGGTTTGTGGTTGGAGTTGTGTATTTCCAAGGATGCATCTAATTACTCAACTGTTAGGAAGCAGCTCATGTAAAAAGCAGCATTTATAGAGATGATTTTGTGCTGTGATGGCTTAATAAACATAGTTCATTCTATGAAAAATTATGTTGATTCTGAGGATGGTTTCTCAATGGACCTTGCACTAGCATTGGCCCTTAGTTCCCCTGGGAACAGGGACCAGACTGTGCGAAGACATGGCAACAGCACATTATCAAGTTAAAACTACGACAGTGAATGTATGTCTCATCAGTCAGCATCTCTGCTAAATTTCAAAGCCATATTGAATCTTCTCTCCTTTTCCTTTTGGGAGGGTTGTATTTTTTCACTAGTTAAATACATTGTTCTGAAAAGCAATTACACAAGATTTCTCATCCTGTGAGATTCCCATGTTTGCTGTAGATTTTTATATTTTCTGCATGATCGAAATGAAAGTATTATGCTTCAGCAAGGGCAGAGATTCAATTTTTCCTATAATCAAAACAGGATCCAGCTTTCTCACCAGAACAGACACCTTTTCAGCTTTACTCTAAAAATTGCGATCTTATCTTTTACTCCCTCTGGGAGAAAAGTAATCAATCACAGCTTGGCACACTTTTTTTCTGGCTAAGGTGCTAAGTTTTATTTTAAATATTCCTTTGTATTCCCAAGTTAAGCAACTGTGGTACCAAATCATGTTCGTGCAATTCTGTTAGACTGGATAAGAAAGCCAGCACAGTAGAAAGCAATACAATTATAGAAAAAATATTTTATACTATTGGTCTCTTACAATGTAGTACGTTCAATATAGGGTATTGAATTAAAAGGTGTAAATACAACTCAAGAAAAAAATCCCAAAACCAAACAACCAACCAATCAACCAACCAAAAGAAATCTGAATAACCTTCCAAAGAGAAACAAGTTTAGTCTTGCTTTGCTTGGTGGAGCTGTTCAAAGTCAGATTGTTCTGTAAATTTAGAATGGACTTACTAAAACCATGGTCTTTGCTTTGCAGCTGCCAATGCTTGTGATGAGGGAAAGCTCAAGGCAAGGCACTGCCATGTTTTGTCAGCAGTTCAGCATGTGTATTCAATGTGTATTGTGGAGCAATAGCACATCTTGCCTCTACCCACCTTCCAATTGACCTTTCCTGTCTCATATCCCCATCCCTACTAGCTACCCAGACAACAGCCACTGGTCTTAGCCTTTGTTTTGTCAGCTCTACAGTCACTGTCACATGCAGCTGCAAAATGAGTATTAGGGGGTCAATCCTCCTATGTTTGTGGTGAAAAAACCACAAGATCATCCTAAAAAGCATTATACCTGAGTCCATCCTGCTAAATCATATTGCTCTTCACAGATCAAAGAGTGCATGTCCTTCTACCCCGGAACAGTACACTGAGCCAAAAAACCACGCTGTTACACATTAAGTCTGTGACTCAGAAAACTGAGACTTGCCAGGCTTTAGTGTTTAGAGGATAAACAATTTCACATCTTCTGACAGGTATCATTAATCTGTTTAACTGATTTACACCCACCAGTGCTTGTTTAAGCTTGTACTCTGTTGCTTCTTGGCATATGAGAGGAGAAAAACCTTTTGACACTGCCCAAGAAGTTCAGTTCCCATCCAAGGCGATGCTCCCAGGAAGTTAGGACGACCTGAACAGAGAGCTGGAGAACATCCTCACATCCAGCAGACAAATACCTCTGTTCCCCACCAGCATGCAATTCTAAGATTCTCTGAGTAAGAAAACTACGTAGGTTCCTTGAAGATCTCTCAAAGGAGAGCAGAAAACAGTCCTTAGGAATCTGTTCACTTACAGCTATTGCAAAACAAAGTGGAGAAATTAGTTTGAAAATCCTGATGAAACCAGATTCAATAGTGAACTGTTTTGTTTGGGTGATCAAGGATAAAAGGTATTTTGCCCTTGTTTTCATGTGAAAAATCAGTGTTTAGCTTTTTCTCATTTGTTGCAGCTTCACAGGAAGCCTAAATTGTTCGGTTGTCATTGTATCACTTTCATACAAAGTCAATTATCTACATTGTTGGATTATATTAATTCCCACATGGAATAATTTAACTAATGCATACCTTTGAGTCTGATGAAATAACAGGTATGTTATTCAGCTTTACAGTACCAGACTTTAGTGTTACGAGGTGTCAAGGTGCCTTTTCCCTAAAACACATGTTCTTCTTACAGGAAAGCTTATTTCAAATGCCTAGCTCCTCTATAGAGGATGAAACACACAATCTGGGTAATTTCCATTAACATGACTATGCACAGATTTAAGCCACTCAATATTTCATCAGGGCTTTTTGTTCTGGCCTTGAATCTAAGAGCCACAGCTGCATATTTGTTTGCTTGGGTTTTATTCTGGTGCGTGACTGTGAAAGAATCCCAGTCAGTTCCTTTCAGCTGCCTTTCTCCTCACAACCTCCTCCATACTCCCCTGTATCTGTGTATTCCCTCATCCCCTCACACACAAGAGGAGCTTCTGCAAGGGAGAACTCCCTAGGATAGCCTAGGGGACCCCTTCATAATGCCAGTCCTGAAAATCATGCAGCCTACAGGGCACAGGGATAAAGACACAGGTGACTTGGTCTGAGGCAGACTGGCAAGACGGTTCACCCAAGAAACCTCCTTTGCAGCACTGCAAAGCCCTGTAGGAAAAAGAATGGGGTCTCTAATACATACTGAATTTGCTAGTATTATCTGGACAGGATGAAAGGTGCCTAACCCCTCTGCCCTGTCTTTACTCCAGGGCCAGCTCTCCCCAAGGATGCCACCAGCAAAACCTCAGCCTGCCTTCCAAAGGTTACAGATATATTTTTCCCGTTCAGCCAGAATGGAAGGCATTTGCGTAACAGATC
Organism: Drymodes brunneopygia; assembly: GCA_013400955.1. Taxonomy (NCBI): domain Eukaryota; kingdom Metazoa; phylum Chordata; class Aves; order Passeriformes; family Petroicidae; genus Drymodes; species Drymodes brunneopygia. The sequence goes on along the minus strand of VZTZ01047871.1, from coordinate 83,401 downwards.
TAACAACTGCAATCTGGCATGCATTGCCACATTCTTCTGCACCATAACCAATAAATCTGCATAGATCATCCACTATAAGGTACGTGATACTATTATTTCTAATGTGGAGGCAACAGGAAGAGCACTCGGCACTGAATTACCCAGCACTGAAGGTGGGATCTCTGTCAAAGTCATGACCAGAACCTGGGAGGAACTGGCAACCCCAGCTGTTGAAACACGGAGTCCTCCTCAGATATAGGATGAATGATACCTGTACAGCTGTCCACTGCTTCGTGGACACAGTTGCAGTACCTGCAGCTCAGATGATGTGCCCCATTATGAAGAATAAGGAATTAATGGCCTCTCATTATTGGCAGTCAAATGAAACACAGACCTAAGAAAAAAATCTAGCTGGGATGTGGCATATTAATCAATATTAATACATGAGCCAGAGAATTATAGAAACAAAGCAGCAGAAAATATGAAAGAATGTTAAAAAAATTTATCTTTTTTAATATAGATCATCAGTACTATTCATTATAGTCACCTGCAAGTTTGGATATCTTGGAAACATGGGTAAAATTACAATCCTTCAAAAATACTACATTGAAAAATCACCACAATAATAAAAGAAATCAACTGGAATGTACTTGTTGGCATCAAGCAAAAAAATAATAATTCACCTGAAATTAAATCCTTGTTGCCTTTCATTTCATTGAAGAATTATTTAATTAAAAACTGCTTCCTTATCAACTTCTCATAAACAATCCAAGTGTTAGCATTCCCACTCCTAAGACTGGGAATGAGGTCCTCTGTTGTCTAGAAGATAAATACAAAGTGTACAGAAGCAATAAAATTTTCCCCATGCTGCTTTGGCTGTCAGTCTTTACCTGAGAGAACAACACAGCTATTTGGACTAGTTACTTGAATAATTTTCCTTATTCTGTTTAGTTCAACATAGTTAGATGATGAGGCAGATATGCCAGACTGTGGAGAAAAGCTCCCTGATTTTGAACTTCTATTAGATTGTGTAGGGTTTTTTTCAGGGAAAATAAAAGCTATACTAACAACACTATCTAATTTTTTTCAAGCCTCAATGATCATTTATTTGAAGCAGAGAGATACTATCTACAAGTCTCTTCCATTCAAGCACATCAGATGAAAATATAATATGGAAAAATCTAGAAATACTCAGAGACCTGATGAAAAACTGAAGAATTGGGATTTCTTTTATCCTTAACCGAGGTCTGAGGAGGTACACAAGGATAGCCTTCCAATGCATGGTTAAAATTTTTACTGCATGTCTGCCAAACAGGAACAAAAAGTTCAATGACAAAAGTATCTTAAGAAAGACTAAGGTAAAAACTTTGTAATAAATCCTCAGGAATAGGTCCTCAGGAACTTTAGAATAGATCTTGCTTGCATAAGCACTGCAATTGCTCATAGAAGACTCAGAAATCTCCACTTCTGGAGTTCTTGAAACCATATCTCTTGGAAAAGATACAGGTATAGTTGATACAGATTTAGGGTAGGGAAGAACTTCCCCAGGTGTTCTTTCATCCCTAACCTTCCATAAAGACAAAATGGTAGACCTTGAGTGATCTTACAGGAAACACCTTAAGTCTTCAAATGTTGACTTATGTCTATTCAGAACTGAAGGAAACCCAGAGCTCAACAAAACCCCATCATATCTCAATGAAAGATGCATGTCTCAGTATGTTAGCAGGTCAATTTTCCAGTCTGCAGAATAAAGGTAGGTTTAGTTGGGTGAGAAGAGCACCAGTGCTCTATCACACAGTGGATTATTCTACTAGAACACACATTGTTTTAATAGCATTCTTTATGTACAATTTATTTCAGTGGGGTATTTCCCTTTATTGCTTCTGAAAACCTTTCATTAGTGGAAGTGTTAATTACATGACATAGTAACACAAAATCTGGTATAATTTCTGATTTTCTGTCAGTGCAAGACTATTACAGGCCCCCAGCATTTGCATGGGTTATGAAATCAACCTTTCAGTGAAATACACTTCTGAATTTGCTCTCAAGAAGCATTCCAGCATAACAGCTTCCAATTAATTTTTGATTTACAATATAATTAGCTAACCTTAAACCTGACAAGCTACAAAGAAGCAAAACTAAATCAACCTGAACATCGCGCTCAAATTGTAAACAACATCTGCAGAAATCTGGTTTTGCTGTTCACTAAGTACGCAGCGAGATGGTCTTACAGCCCATCTAGAGCTGTTTTGAACTTGCACTGATGTGGACTGCCTCCTCTTCATCTCCAACACTTCTCATCCCAGAAAACAGGTTTTAAAAAGGAAATACAAAGGCCTACCTAGATGTGAAGAGGAGGGTATGGGAAGGTGGTGAACTAACACTCCATCATCTATTCCTTGTCAAGAAGTTTTCTTTCACCCTAGGTGAACAGGCTTTGGGCACTGATGGCCCCAATTTTGCATGTATTGCAAAGGTAGTAGCTGGCTTCTGGAAGAGGGCTGCTGGAAGGGCAGAGGACTTTGGCACAGAAGACAAGCTGTCCAAAACTAGCCCTCAGTAAGCACAAAGCAAGACAGAGCTAACTTTCCTTCCTGAACATTCACACCTGACATTTTATTCCGATTTATATTAGATTATTTAGCAACAGTGAAAATGATCCTTTTTGTGTCTGTGCAACAGCAGCCATTTCAGTGGTTTTCTCTACAGAACCTGTCCCCAAAGCACTCAGCAACATACATATCCCAGGTCTTTAAACAGATCACAGGTCATGCTCAGAAAACCTTGATGGCCACCAAGAGACTGGCAAGAATCTTCCTCTGTGAAGTTTTTTTGGTGCTCAGAAATCATGCCTCATGAAAAATTCTTATGATATCCAGGTGAAGTATTTGGAACAGTCTTACCAGCAGACCCACTCTAGCACTTGTACTGTGCACCTCCAAGAAATTACAAGGAAAAGAAAAGCAATCATTTTCTGTTTTTATAGATTTCTGGATTATGCTCGATTAGATCTTTTGGACACTGTTTAAGGAACAGTTCACCTTTGGAGATGGTAGGAAGCATAAAGAGGAATATCCCTGCCAAAGCATCCTCAGATCAAAGATAAAGAATTGCCTTCCAACAACATCCTTCTTTCCTCAAGCACGGTTCCTAGGGCAGTGAAGCTTTACATACTCAAAATCCTCTTCAAATGCAGATCTAAAAATTGCTCTAAGTGGAGCAAATGGCACTCATATATAGAAAGGAAACATGTCAAATTTCTGCTCCAGCAGCATCACTCACAAGCTATAGGATTAGCTGCACAAATTAACTGTCTTGCCTCTATATAATAAACCTCTACTGCCATTTACAGACACCTCCTCCTCCCTGCCACATGACACCTCATCTGCAGGAGATTCCTCCTGTCACCTCTCTCCTGCCAGTTTTCCTTGAAATTGCTGCTATGGGAAGCAAGAAAATGCCGCATACTCAAACCTATTTACAACATACCAGCTAGATCAGCCATCCTAAAAGTGGCCACACTACAAAGTCTGGCAGTTTTGCTACAGCAGATTTGGAAATGGATGCATCAATTCTGAAATTGGTCAGGATACAACAGTGGGGTTTTGCTAAAATGCTGGAAGCATCTCTACTTCATTCTTCAGAGCTCTGAACAATGCAGAGTTTCTCTTCATCCAGGACGCTGCACATAATATTTTCATAAATTAATTTTGCTTCTTCTACTTCTTATGAGCATTTTATCAATATCCCTTAGCATTTTTTGATGTGTCTCCTCAGCTGATTTACTCACTTCCTCCTTTATAAAGAGTTTCAGCTATCACTAAACTGATTCTCTCTTGACCACCTGGCTCATATATCTTCACTTTTTCCAACAACAACATGGCCTCCTGTGATGTTGTAATTTTTTTGTTAGGATTAAACAGTATTAGTACTTGTTAAACTCAAGTATTTTAGGATGACATTCATTTATTTTCAGTCTAGTTTCCTCTTTTATCAAAAATTCAGTCATGGCTGTTTCTTAGCAACAGATTTATCAGAACAGATTTGCATGAAAATCAAATACTCTCAAAAAGGAACTGCTAAAGCACAGCCTTATTAAAAGCAAGTACTGTAAAGTAGAAGAAGATGGTTTTGCAATTCCACATGAAATCTAATGAACACATGTAGAATATTGGCACCAACTGAAGATGACCTTATAAACTTTCCTAACTGATGTATCTCTGAACTGATCTGCAAAAACAATCTTTTTGTCTGCAGAGATCAACAGGAAAAAACAAAACCAAAAGCACAAACCATGCACAACCACAATCCTCTCTTGCACTGGACTAGATTAAAAATTGGCATCTGCAACTGTAACACAGAAAAAGATCTCAAAGGACCAAGCTGCAAAAGGCAGACACGTGTGAAAAATGCCCATGATCAATTTAACAGCACCAGTACTATGTAACCAAGAACTGGACTTCAGTGCAGGAGTAAAATTGGTATTTCATTCTCTGGAGTCACCAGAGATCTATACCATATCTATCTATCTATCTGTCTATCTATCTATCTATGGCCACATTTATACATCATTTCAGTAAACTCCAAGTTCTTAATTTTCACAGTCTTTAGAAAGAATTCATTTTCCCCCAAAGATTTTTCCACACCTTACTTCTCTTTGCCAGATGAGGTTTTCCTTTTTTTCTTTTTAAATCCAACATAATGTGTTAAATAAACTCTTGCTAGCTAGTTCATCACAAATGTAAAGAAAAGCGAATTCAGCGATAGGGTGAAAGAGTCAAACCACACACAAGGCATGAAATCTTTTGAACAGATAAAGTAGAACAGCAATACCAAGAGTCTAACTCCCTTCCCCTTAATATCAACCAGGAGTAACTCATTATATTGACAATGGCTTAAAATTCCGATGAATGACAGTGGAATTAGGACTGCTGTCTTTTTATTAAGAATGATGACAACCTTTCTGGCAAATGCAGTCTTCTCGTGCCGTGGCACTTAGTTATGTCACTGAAAGGTAGCATCTATAATAGATGGCTGCACATGAATTATGTTAGGAATGGGTTAAAGTAATTCATCTGTATTATTCCCATGAGACAATGCCAAAAAGGTAATTGCCCATATTTGTACTACTACATTATAGAGAATGTCAGTTTTATGTCTTCCTAATGTTTAACTGAAAATCTATAACATCCATTTCTGTTTCTTGCTGAAAAATTAATGTAGGACCAAAACCAGAAATTCCAACTCTGGTCATGCTCAGACAAAACTCCCACTAAGGTCTGTGGGAGTTTTGCCAGGGAGAGGATTAAAGACAGTGTGATTTGCTGCATGCTACCAGGCATGTAAAAGCTACTGAGCTAGATTTTCTTTACGATGCTTCTGGGACTATTAAAATTAGCAAGATATTGGTCTTTCACCTTTCAGTCATGCAGTCATGTGTGCTTGCAGGGAAGGGGAAAATGCAAGACAGACAAGCCATCTTGCTGGAGGGTGCTTAATGATGGGCCAGAAGCCAGAAGCCAGAAGTGAATCCCTTCTGCAGTATATTCCTCCTCTCCTCCTCTATAAGGCCCGATAAGAGGCAGAAAATCACAAGGCAGCAAGCCTGGATCCCTAGCAAGCAGCACTAGCTGGATGGAGTGCAGCAAGTCCATCATCACAAAAAATACTGAAGCCATCCATAGTATCCATGCCATTCCAGCATGTGGAGCATGCCTGGGCACATGCCCCTTTGGGAGGCTTTAGGCTGGGCCCTGTGCCAGAGATACAACTTGCAAGGTAGATGGCAGGAAGCAGCAAACACAGAATAACTTCCCTGAGCTCCTGCTGGGGGTAGGTGGACCACAGCAGCAACCAGAGGAACCTGCTGTCCTCTAGGCAGGTTCCCGGCTCTGCAGGGAGGGAATGCTCCACTTTCTTGGGGGTTCTTAGCTTTTACTGGCCTCCACTGGGTCATATTAACTTAAATGGACATAGAAACTCATTTTTAAAAAGTACATGATTTGTCAACCGAGCATTTGGGATGGTTTTGTTTGCCAGTGGCTTCCAGAGGCATTAGAGTCTGGTCTGTTAAAAGAGTTACGACTTCCCTCGGTTAACCAACCAATTTCTCCATGTTTTCATGATGTGGCACCAGTATCCAAGGAACAAAGGTATGATAACCTGGAACAGTTATCTAACCAGTCTGCAAAAATGAAGGAAAAAGTAAGTCCTGAGCTACTCACTCATTTAAATTTTTATGAGAAAAAACCAACATGTCACCATAGATTAATTTTTTTAATGAAATCTCATTTTAAGAGTGTGATTACAAGAAGTTTCTGACCCTTTTTCTCACTAACAATGGCATCTGGCATCAATTTAGTTTCACATTGTCAAGAAATTATTGCTAAAAAATTACCTAATATTCACACTTAGGGATATTTATTAAAATTCTTTATGAAAAAAATGTATATCTAGAGACTGCCATCCCTTGCAAAATAAAGATCAATAGAGATTCATTAACCAGCACAGAGACACTGGAGTCCTGAATTTAAAATAAGACAGCCCTGTTGAATTAAACTCACTGATCTGAGTTCTAAAGCAAGTTTCCAAGCATGTAACACACATAAATTAATTCAATACTACTAGTAAAAAAATCAGTTACTTTATCTACTGTGTTAGTAACATGTGACTAAAACTGCAATATATAGCACTATTTTACACCTACATAATCTCCTAAAAGATCATTTTGTAGAAAAAAAATGAAACTACAGACAAATACAGATCTTACGTGAAATCTGGCTATTATGGATTCAACACCACAAACACCTTACAGTTTTGGAATTAAAATTGCATTTCTTCAATTGGCTGGCATTTCCTTTTTAAGTTAAATGTTTGACAGGACCTAAAATGGATGTTTACTCCTTCAAATGTTAACAGACCATGAATTTCAAGCTTTAAAATTTACCATTCCCAAATAGCAGGAAGTAGTAGTACTTACAAATCACTGTTTAAGTTAGTCTTTTAGCTGATGTGAATTGGTTAAAGGATCTGACTCACACTTTTCTCAGTCCCTACTGGTTTTATGTACCTTGTGGTTTAGCATCACATGCAGACACATTCACTGCTGGACAAAGAGATCTGTCAGTATTTTATAGTTACACGGTATAAACAGAAATGGCATGCAAGGAAAGACATGGGAGAGTCAGGCTGCATAAGCTCTGTACTTGCAATTGTGATGTGTAGGCAGCAACAACAAAACGTTTCAGGGATGCTAAAGAAAGCAGTTACACAATACTAAGGGACAATTTAATGTAGTACTCTTGCAGGCCTCCCCAGAATCCTGAAGCAGATAACTTGAGTAAGATCAAGATGTGACTTCAGGTAGAACCACATGCACATGCACTACTTCTCTCATCCATAACAGCAGTGATGACAAAAATCTCAGATGAATAAAATCCCCCTGATTCATTTTATAGATGAAGACAGTGCTTTGCTCTATCCAGGGTCAGAGCCAGGGCTTTAGTGCAACCAGACAAGCACTGGCACAGACCCTTTATATCCTGTAAGGTGCAGGTGGAAAACCTCATGAATGAAGAGAGTTAAACTTACATTTATACTCTGTATTAAACAAATAAATCTCATAGTAGCCTGATTAATGGTATCTGAAGTAAAACCTTCATGTCTCCACATGGCAAAAAAAAGGTTTTCCAAGTTTCCTCCTTGAAACTCCCCCTCTTAGAGACAATCAAACTCTTTGTGATTTTGTAGATCACAGGGTAACTCAGACTCTCTGCCATCAATCTTCAAACTCTCTTCTTCCTCTGCCAAAGGCTGCCCTTTCCTGGCATGAATAGCTGTCCCCTGGCAATCACTGATCAAACTGCTATCACGTGGGCCATATACTTATCACTAGTGATTACAGCTGCTCTCACCATGTTCAGACCAGAACCCAGGAGCAAAAAATGTTAGAGCCTTACAGTTAGGCACAACTGATTCCAGAAGCCATACCACCACCTCCTAACGACAGGTAACAGCCTCACCTGGGTACCAGGGTAGCTGCGTTCGACAGCAACAACGTTATATATACACTTGGATTCCATCGAAGTGTGAAGTTGCAGCAAGCAGTGGAAACTTGGCATCTTTATTAGAAAGAAAAAGCAGTTATGATAAATCTTTGCCTTCCTCTTGAAAAGGCATGTGGCTCTTCACACTTTTTTTGAGACACTGATGAAGTCTGATAAAGTGTGATTCTTTACCTGGAAAGAGACGATGCCAAGTCCCAAGGGAAAAACAATGCCAACATAGGGGAAAAGGCAGCTTGTTATACCACACAGAAGGCAGAAGGCTGGTCTTAGCATGTTCTGCTTCAAAAACTGTACCTCAAATGCCTGGAGAAAGGAAATGCTCAGGCAAATCACAGTCAACTTACCTGATTTTGATTCATACTCTCATAAGGAAACCAATGCAGAGTTGATGATCTGGGTTGCAGTTAAAAAACATTTAATGTATTTAAAAATTATGCACCTAAGCAACTAGCTGTAACACAGTTGTGTGCAGAAGCCTTTACAATTATTTTCAGAGACTGAGATATTTATCAATGGGCTACTTGGTACCCAGAAGACAGACTTCATCAAGACAGGCAGACAGTTACATTACAACATACATATAGTCTCTCAGATTGCCAAAAAATTACTTTTGGCTGATAGAAGATAAAACTTAGAAAGAAACTGACTTCCTCAATTATCTAATCCCCTGACATTAATAGAAAAGTCAGTGAGTAGGGCTTACCAGGAGGAAGCCAACACTGATATTCTTTCATAATTTAGACTTTTGTCTCGTATTTACAGCAACACACAGAGTTTTGAATCTGAATGAAAACGGGAGTATTACATAAATGTTTTCTTCTACAAAGCATAGACTTATCAAGATTTCACATTCTGTTCTGACAGTTAATCTGTACAGATATAGAGTCCTTGGATTTTTCCTAGCATTTTTAAAACATCTAACAGAAGTGAAGCAACTTCTTATGACTGTGCACTGATTACATAGAACAAGGTGCACCAGGAGTCTCTGACATGGCTAGCCCTATTGACCTTCTCTCTGAGACATCTGGGGATGAAAAGTGTGAGCTAATTTATAAGACCTCAGCATCTTGCTAGGTCTCATAAGGAAACATTAAAATTGATTGCATGGCATGCATCTTTAGAAAAAGAAAGGGAGATTCTGGTTTAGGCAGCGAGGTCTATACTGGTATGTCTCCTGGAGAAAAGACATCATAAATACTCAGCATGGGTTGAGAAAAAATGAGAGAAGCATTACCCAGCCCTCAGACAATGGTTTATATAAAACTAACTGTATTCTTGGGTCTTGTTCCCTGAGGCAGGAATGATGCATCCATTCCTGAGGCATCATATACTTCAATGCTGTAGACACTGAAATTTTGCTAAAACCCTTCAAGGGGGAAACATGGTGACTCTTCAGTGGAACATGCTAGTCATCAAGAAACTGCACAGCCAGTTCCCGTCTGGAGTTTCATCACCTTCTGCTCTCTGACATCTAGCATCTAACATGAGCTAGAAGGAGTTATTAAGGAACTGCAATTTGTGGTGGTGCATGCCTCCCTCCCCCAGGCCACACTATCATTGATATGTGGTTCCCAACACACACTTGCATATTTTTGTTATGCACATCAGCTATCTTGGGAAGGTGTCATGGCTAGAACAGACAGGTAAATACTTTCCTCCTTCTGAACATGCAAATAGCATAGAATTCTATGTGGCAAGAGTAGATGCAGGTTTACAAGGCACTGCCACATTCATATTCTCTTATTATGAGACACTATTTGGAATTTTACTGATTACAGTCACAATGTATGAAGGAAGTAGATCTGAAGTCTGCTGCAATGACTGCTGAAGACAATAATGGCATCAGAAAATGGCATAATGTGAATAAAGTATGAATTTGAAAACTACAGTAGAAAAGCAAATAATATAAATAAAACAAACAAGTAGTCTTTAAATTAGATTTTTAAATTACCAGAGCAAATTAATCCAAATATTTTTTCCTTTGTCTTTCAAATACACCTTTCTATTTTCTTTACTCACACTTATTTTAGAAAACTTCAGTGTATTTGCTTTTAATAGGTAAAAACATATTGCCAAAAGTTCTTTCAGTATAATTGAAAGACAATATATATATCATCAAACAGTATTTTATGACTTTTTGCAACCTTCTTATGAAACAATACACAAGAATTGCTTATTATGTGCCCTGTATTTTTGCTTTAGAGCCTAATTACTAACATAATAAAGGAAGAAACATCAATTACTCAAGCTAAAAAGTGATCTTTGAATTCATTTTAGTTTTAAAATAGTAACAAAATATAAACTAACCTATGAGATTAACTTTTTATTCTTGAAGTATTTTAATGATCAAATTACAATATGTCAAGATACAAATATCCAATACATCTTTTATATTTTTTTTTTAATTTAAAAGAACAAAATCAAGACTTCTACAAGAATATTTTTAAGTTGTAATTCATGTTCATTAAAAATAAACCCTTGTCTGCAGTTTTACACTAATTTGGATTATCAAGAATATTAAGACTTCTTTATTTCTTACAGTGTTCACTCCCTAATTTCTCAGACAGTGTAAATGGCTATTTTCACATTTTTCCTTTATTCAGCTTTGTTTCTGATTCTTCTCCCTAGATAACAACTTCTTGGTCTACTGAGTCTGAAAACCTTATATTACAGTATTTCAATGACCAGCTTGTTATTACACAAAAAAAAAAATCAAACACATCACAATCTCAACATGTTCTTCCACTTGGCATTTTAGAGAATCTAACATTTTTTACTGTTTGAATATTTTCTGCAAAATAATTGTATCTACCAGCTTAATCAACATCAGAATTTATGTCTAACAGTTGTCTTATTGAACGCTCTTCCTAGAAGAAGAATGGCCCTTCATATTGAGGCTGTTTCTTCTAGACACTGAGGATACATCAAATTAGTTCCAAAAGCATATTTTACATGGATGATGAGAAAAAAGCATATATGTAAAATACACTACATAACATCACAATTGTTCAAATAGGTGAAAAAATTTCAAAATTGCCTATGGGTATACAGAGCAGGCTTAGCAAAATACTCAGAGATCTGGTAAGATCCTAAAGGAGAAAAACATGACAAAACATTTCAGAAGCGAGAAAATGAACGTGTAATCTGCTGTAGTCCAAATACAGCAATCACATTAATGGGAAAATATGACATGTCCTAGTGAAAAGCAGAAAAGATAAAAAACTTGGACATAAACTGTGATACAACCATTTCAACATTCTTTTGTATTCTGTTTCATTAAATCTGTCAAGAAATCCAGATAGTGCGGGCCAACAAACAGAAGTCCCAAAGCAAAACGTACCCTTCAAATCACAGCACTGATATTTCCTCAAAATAGTTTCGAAAATCACCACATTTTACTTGAGCATTTAACCAAACAACTATTCTTTGTGTTAAGTTCTGAGTAGACGAAGTATGGCCTGACATGTAAAACTTTGTGTCTTATAGGCAACAGCTGAACCTGTAGTTATTTCACCTGAATACAAACACATTTGATTGAATGTCCATAATAAGATACACACATTTGATTTGAATTAAGATAAATAGAAATAAAACTACTGCAAACAGTTTGGGGAGGTGTGCTTTTAGAATAAAATATCCATTAAAGATGCTACAAAAATATAATTAAGGAGTTGAATACCACTTTTGATCAGAACACAAACATAACAATAAAACTTTTATAACAACAGTTAATAGGTGAGGAACTCAAAAATTGACATTTTTCAATGCACTGAACTATTACTAATGAAATACGAGATGTGATCAATTTACAGGTAGTGAAAAATACAATGATATGAAATTATAGTACTTTATTGGCCTGTTAAAAGTAAGTTCATCTAATATGTTTTTTACAGATTGTCCAAGCTGTTATGGTAGCATTTGGGAATAAAAACAATGGTTGTCTGTTACTTACAAGAAATATGAAACAGTTTCAACAAGAATTAGAGAGGAGGGGGAGAAAAGACTCACAGCTTGCTGATGGATCACAGCAAGCAATTTTTAAACCACAGAACCAAATAACGGGTCAGGCTGAAAGGGACCATAGCAGGTCCTCTTGTCCAACCTCCCTGCTCCACCAGGGTCATCCCAGAGCACATGGCACAGCATTGTGTCCAGACGGTTCTTGAGTATCTCCAGTAAGGGAGGCTCCAAAACCTCTCTGGGTGACCTGTGCCAGTGCTTGGTCACCTGTACAGCAAAGAAATTCTTCCTCATGCTCAGGTGGAACTTCCTGTGCATCAGTTTGTGCCCATTGCCTCTTGTCCCACTACTCAGCTTCCATGATGTGATGCTATGGTAGAAGGCAATTTTGCGCTATAGTTTAGAATATTACTTATTGCCATGTGTGAAAAAATATTTTAGGAAAGAATGCTAAAGTTCTATACTTTGATATCAACTCAATGACTCTTCCACTTTTTAAACTGAGCCTAAAATATATAAAAAGACTCAGGAACAGAGAGCTCTGAATGGCAGTGAAAGATATTTCAAGTGTATTTTTCAAAGACTCCGGTCTTGGGTTTGTGCAGTGATGTGGGAGCCCAATTCTGCTCTCACACTACTAAAGCCAGTAATGCCAATAAAATAGCTGTGTTTAAAAAACTCTCAGGAAAAAAAAATCAGGATTTCTTTTCTGTTTGGTGGACATGCCTGAGTAGGGGGAGCCCTACTCTGCTTACATCAAAGAAAAATCAAACCTACCGTAAGTAAGCAATGACTTTACCCTTTAATTGCTTGAATATCAGATAGTTCCCTGAAATTTTATACGGTTGTTTCTGTCATTCCAGCTGAGGAACAAAGTAACAGTGAAAATATGTATGCAAGGAGACAAGTTTCCTCCTTTATTAAGATGTGATCTGCTCAGTAACCCTGCTGTGACTTGCTGCCTCTAGAGACTATGGGGGAATGGCCCTCTTCAAAATGAAAGCAGTTTGGCTCTATGCTGCCTGCAACTCTGCTCCAGGCCAGGACACGTGCTTATCCGCCACACTCCTTGCAGCTGCAAAAATATAGCTAGTCATGGAAGATTGCTATTAAAATTAGAAGGATATAGCATGTCCATACCAAAACAACACACACTCTCATGTGGGCTCTTCCAGTCTATTGCTCTTTTTTGGACGAAAATAAGTCAACCAGTTAATCTTGAGTTTGATTAAAAGACAATACCATGCTTTGCAAGTTCAGTCACATACATGCTTGTGGAACTGAACAGCTATATTTATTTCCAATCAATGCATCATTTCCTATCTTCAGAGCAGATTTAATTTGTATGAACAAAAGAAAACAAAGAAAATGGAAGCCAGCTTCAAAAGGTTGGGGATGCACATTCCTATGGAAGTGGGACAATGAAATGGGCAGTGACACATGAAATAAACAGCACCAGCATTCCCTGTGCATCCTACGACATTGTATTCATACTCAATACCTCCAGCCACCCAGAAACTCTTGCTCTGGAGATCAGATGACAAAAATCTGGCACAACATGGACCTACATTATAATCTGGAATACTTTCCACCATCACATGATGGCAAAGTCCTTCAAAAGGATATTCTAAGACCCTGCACATTTGTGCCCAAAGAAGAAGAGAGCTTACTGCAGCTCACAAAGGATGACATTGAGCTCTCTGAAGAACAGAAAACAGAACCACCAGAAATTGGAAGAAGCCAGAGAGAATGGTGGAGAAGAAGAAAATACTAAAAACCTTCACTTAAGTTTCTGGGGTTTTCTTTTGAAATAAACATGAAAAAAATACTTAGCTGTTCAGTCCACTAATAACTTCTGAATTATTTCAAATAATAAAATATTATTAATAATAATAACTAATCATTAACTGGAAAAGGATGGCTGAATTAAAAGAGCTCAGAAAGGATGATATTTTTATCTGTTGGATAATAGCTTCCAAGTTTAAAAACCATTTTCAAGTTTTTAAGCTTTTAAATAGATGCAAACAAAGCGATGGTCTTCATGATGATGATTAATTGTCAACTTAACATGGACAGCTGATTAAAAGGATTGACAAACTTCATATGAAGGCTGCTGCTCAAAGAGCTGCTTGGAAGTGCATGGGTCATTGCCACACAACAAAATTCCATATGTTTTATAGTTTTTGAAAAACCAGGCTTAGGAATTGGCTTTCTTAGGAAAAAATTGATTTTTAGTGCTGCTGCCTACAGTCAAAAAAAAAAAAAGCAATCCCCAAAAGAACTATTTGAAGTAAAATTGTTTTCAACTAGCTGTCCTCAGGTTTTCTTGGCACTGTCTGCTGTTCCCAAGGATCTTGATCCTGCTCCCACTGAAATGCATGTTTTTCTTCACTGCTGTCTGGGAGAGATCCAGCTGGTAGACAAAGGCAGTGGAAAGGCTGAGGACTGCCTTTCACAGGTTACAATACTCAAAACACATATTACCATGAAAAGGTCCCCTAGCAGACTCAGTCTGCCCTGGCTGTGAACTTCCAGGACTCCCATTAAAAAAGAGATGGTCCCTCTACATCTTTCTTTGGGAACAAACGTTTTGCGACTGCTCCCACCTTGCCTTTCAGGACAGGCAGCTGCAGCAAGCACAGCTCTGACCTCTGCCTGGGAACAATGCACTTCTTTGCAAGCCGGCCACTGGTCAAACATCCACCAAATTCAACAGAAACAGGTTTATTTAACAGACTGGATGACATGACTAGTCTCCCACCAAAACATCCCCAGCAGTGCTTCCTCTCCAGGCCCCCAACTAATCTGCCCATCAAACTGCTCAACAGTTTATCTCAACATGTCTCTGAGCATATTAAATGTCTGTCTAAAATAAATTCTAGTACAAATAAACCCTTTCTAGCAGAACCTTAGAAATATGCTTTTATTTTAGTTTCATGTCTGGCACAGCGAAAAAAAAAAATAGCAACTCTGCCTTTGGACATTTCATAGCCTTTTTTATTGCTCAGTAAAACAATATAAAAGCTTTTTAATGTCAAATCCTGGATGTTCATCAACTTTTACCATGTTAATGGTTCCTGTATGATTCTTAGTTTCAGTCTCACTTTATTTTAAGGAGGTCAAGAATTTGTAATTAAGTGAGCCCTTTGTAAACCAACACCATTTGGGCAGATCAGAATCTCTACAGTTACAAGCAATGTCACTTACAATCAAGCTGAAAGACAGAAGCTAGTGGGTATCATAATTTCCATGTTAAAAGTTTAGCTCCCTTAGCTTTAAGAGGCTCTGTCCACATATTGAAAAGAAACCATTTTAGGAACATGTAGTCTTTTTCCATCAAGCATTAAACATCTGTGCTAAGACATTATTAGTAACAAATCATGTGCTGTAATCCATAATGTTCTGTGAATATCTGCATCAAGTAATAATGTACTGAGTGGCTAACATAATGTAGTACAAAATATGTAAGAAGGATACTCTACAATACAGATATAAAAATATATATATATATTTCAGTGGTGCATAGATCAGTTGTTGTTTATTAAAGTTACCTCCATGATTACATAAAATCCAAAATACTGTGTCAGTACATTCTGAAACATTTGAAGGTCAAACCTACCCCTATCTGATAAAGATGAACTGCAAAGTGCTACAAAATAAATTACAAAAAAATTACGTAAAATCCCCAATCAATAACTGTGCATATTTATGCATATAAATATTATGATTCAGAAATAACTACCTTTTAAAATTAAATATTCAAAAGTCAACTGCCAAATTCCAGCTTTGCAAGTTTGCTTTTTCCCTGACAAAAGAAAAGGGTTCAGATTCTCACCTCATTTATTTGGCAATAAATTGTGAACACATAACTGAAATATGCTGACTTTATCCCAGCAAAACATCAAACTGGAATTTGGGCTACTGGGTCAAGTTCTGCTCATGATCCAATATGTGTTTGATGTAAGTCCACTGACTTTATTTCAAATATTGCCGCTAGATGACTGTCAACTGATTTAGAACCAGCTCTATGACATCAGATATTATTTCAACACGAGGACAGATTCATGGATAAGCCAGAAGACCAAGAAGAAAATAATTAAAAGGAAGTTAAAAGTGAATCAGCAAGTAGAAGAGAAAGTTAAGATCTCTGGAAAATAAGACCATGTCCACATAGACTTAGGGAGGAAAAAAGGCAGACATTTCTAATACTCCTTCTGAGGAACAGCAGAGCACTTGATGACAACCAACTTCAAACAGGAACTATGATGGATATCCTTAATTGCTGCCATCCCTCCCCAAATCACCACAGCATGTGCAGGGTGACAAAGACAACACGATTCCTAGGTCATCAGTAGACTTCCAGCCCTGTCCTCTTCTTTAATGTGGGGAGCAGAATACATCTTTGGGACAGATTTTTAGCAACGGCATCTCCCCTTCCCTAAGCAGTGGAAAGGGAAAGGAAGTATCTCCCTACATAGGCCCAGAAGAATGCAAATGTGGACACATTTCCTGACTAATATGGATATTTCTGAAACTTGAGCATTGCAGGAATAAAGAATTTGGATGCAAGAGACTCTAGAGGACACACGAAAAAAGCTGAAGGATTAAAAGCCTTAGAAGGCAAAAAGCAAGTAAATATACAGAAATAGAACTAAAGAGTCAAGACAGTATTGTAGAAAGAGAGGGATGGTGTAAGGCCTTGAAAGACTGCAGTAAAAGAAAAGGCAATAGTGTTACAATGAAAGAGGGAAAATGGCTGAAATTAAAAACAGGTAACAATGAAAAGCAAATATATTAGGCACAAAATAATACCATCTCTTCCTTTTTACTAAATATAATTGTAAGGAATTAAATTCAAATAATATCTCAAAAATTTAACCAGAATACACAGAAACATAAGCATCTACCTCAGTCTTTCACTGCTAGTCTTTGTAGCTAACTCTCAGCTAAAAAAAACCCCTGAAACTTCTTACAATTCCCTAAACTGAAAAGATAAAAGTAGACCCTCAGGACGTGACACATATATCAAATGAAAATTAATTTCTAGTACTATATCTAAATGCAATCCTGCTCTTGCAATATGCTCACACCTTCATTTAGCTTTATTTGTTACAGTAGACTCTTCTCTGCAGTATAGTGAAGCACATTCTGAAGCATACTTCACAGTTAAATATGGACAGTTAAACAAGCCTCTAAGTCTACATCTGAAGGACCAACCACATACTGTAGTTATTCTTGCTCTTGGCTCAGAATCAGCATTCTGACCCACTACATATTTGTACCCTTATCTAAACTTAGGGACTATCTTGAATAAGCACAACCTAACTGAATGTCTAAGTGATGGCTGTGGTTCAACACCCAAACACACCAAATAGTATTGCCACCTTTCTGTACACAGCTTAGACTCCCCATCTTTCTGGTAAAGTCAGTGGAACTACATACATAATAAGATTTGCAGGGCCAGCTCTGCAATTTACTGCTTCAGGAGTTAAGACCATATCCTGCAAATATACAAGAACTTAACTTTGAGGATGTGAGCATTCCCACTGAAATCAGTGAGCTTACACACATACTCAAATTAAGCATTGTAGAAATTTTGCAGAGGTGTTAATTCAATAAAATAAAAGCAGCTTTGCAGTTCACCTTTGATAAATATTATTTATAAAAACAACATCTTTCCAGTTAAGTTCAAACAGAAAAAAAATTGACAGAGGAAACAATATAATTTCATTTCAATGTCATTTTGGAAGACACAGTGAGGACAAGGCAATAGGAAAGAGTATGGTAGCTTATTTCTGGACTTCCTTGAGTTTTTTTAGCTGCCTCAGGGCTTCGCTTTTCCCTGCTCTTGGAAAAACAGCTACTGATTTGAATGTACTTCTATAATTCTCCAAACATAACCAATGTTTAAAAGAGAAATCCAAGGGAGGTGGCACTTCATTGGGCAAGAACACTGTCCACTCCCTACAGTGCAGCACACAGATTCCACAAGCTCAACAGCCCCTCTCTCATCTTTTCCTTATTTCATTTACCCATCCAGTGGGATCTTATGAAATAAAACAAAACCTAAAAGAAACAAAATAAAATGTGAGAAATCATGTTTAAAAAAAAAGACAAAGAAAAATCAATACAAAAGACCAAACACAAATGAATAGTTGACAATCAAACACATACACGTAAAAGCATTTAAAACATACATAAATTGTTACATAAAAACTGTACATGAATTTATGAAAATGACGTTACCTCTATCTTGTGGCTAACAATTTTTTTTGTCAAATAAAAATGTAAAACATGTGCTATCCACTTGTCTTTAATATATGAACATACTCAGATAGAGCTGTAATGCAGCAAGCCTAGAATTCTCCAGCCAGGGACTGTACTACGTATGGGTTAGAAGAGCCTCAGCCAGGTGCTCTGCCTTGTGCCAAGGCTTATGGTGAACAAGCCCAATGTGCACAATCAAGTTCTCTGTCTTTAGTTCGGTGCACCAGCTAAATGAAGGGCACCCCACTATGCCACAGACTTACTCTGAGGACAACGTCAGGATCCTCTGTAACTTCTGCCTCACACCTTAGCTCTGTGCACACCATCCTTTCTGCCTGCTCTGAACAGGCTGCTGCCCCTAATCTCATTAACTGCCTCTGTAATGGCAGAAAAAAGTGGAGCTGGGGGAAATGCTAGCCAAGTATCTTGAAATTAATTGTTTTTAAATATCAAGACAAATTTAAAAATCAACAACTAAATATGTTGGCATACTGAAATACATAAAAATCCCCAGGATGTGTTCTGCTCTGAGATGATCCCCCAAATCTTATCTGACTGGCTAAGGCTAAGAATTTTTTAAAAAGCTATGAATTTTTTAAAAGGCTATGTAGGGTCCTGTGTGGAATTCAATTAGCTGAATTTATGGCACAAATACTTCCTAGAACAGCATTGCCTTACCCAGTCTGTTGTTATCTGATGCAGTTGAGTTATTATGTACATCACTGTTGACAGCCACCATTACTTGTTCTAATGACATTTGAAAAAAACACATGTGAGAGTTGTACCATTAGTCAGCAAATGTAAACTTCAGTAGTAGCTTTTGTCTGGTTTTGTGGGTTTTTTTAATCTTATTTTAATAAGTTCTCAGTGTTTGTAAAGACTGAAAGCCTATCCATATTCCACAGAAATCTAAACAGTTCAGAGCCAAATCTTGGTTTGCTTTCACTGAATGGGACTCATGTTACCAGTTTAAAGAGAAGTTGAATTTCACTGTTAGTAGCAATGACTCATTAATTTACATTGCATTTTCTTGTTTGTTTCTATCCTGGAAGCAGGTAATTACACAAAAAGAAGCTGAACTTGCTAGCCTTGTGCAATCCCACATTTCCAAAATTGTGTGGCAAAATGCCTTTTCTTTGAAACAGTTATTAAGGTCTTGTGTAAGGTGTCAAAAAACCCCAAAGGGATCTGCTAATCCACAGACAACAATAGAGTATCAGTTTAAGAGAGCCTCATTTCAGAACAGTAAGCAATTACCTGAAAGATGTTTAGAAGTTATAGGTTAGAAAAGGAGAAAGATCAGTGGGGGTTTTTGGTGGTCTACAATTAAGACTACTGCATGGTTGCTACTCTCCTCTTGCATTTCCTAAGTCATTCAGACCTCTTGTGGAATTTTGTTTTCTTAAATGTGGGAGATTGCATATATTCTTGGCAACTTAAGTCAAAGAACACGTGCATTATTTACATAAAACCACACTTTTATACCACACGTTTAACACCAGAGCAAATCATTGCACGGGAAAGCTTTTTTTTGACTTTTAGATTATTCCTTACCTGGTCTGCTGCAGTCACAGTGAAATCATATTGCTGCGTTTTAAGTCACCTCTGAATTTTAATTCAAGAAGTTGTCAACTAATGAACTAATATTTAGTGCACAGTAGACAGGCAAAACACAGCTACAAAACAGATCTGCTTACAACTCCCGCAAACTTCAGATGATAAATCATGTTGGGGGGGCAGGGGCAGAAGGAAGGTGGCACAACTATTTTAAGGAAGGCAAGCTGATGTATTCTTGTAAACCAACAGAGGTGTTTAGGGAGATGGTTTAGTGGTGGGCTTGGTAATGTTAGGTTAATGACTGGACTTGATAATCTTAAAGGTATTTTTCAACCGAAGTGATTCTATTATTCTGTATTCCTAGTTGCATTTATTTGTATTTTAGTGACCCTGGTAGTGAACAGTGGCATCTAAAAGAACCATTATGGAAGAAATCTCAGACCTATGACTGAGCAGTGTACAGGAGTCAAGACGTCCACAAGGGAGTCCTGCAAGTCCTATTGAAGGAAGAAGAATTAATCACAATAAAAACATCTTTTAAAGAAAAAAATGGTTAACAGAAAGGGGTCCAAAAAAAAAAAAAAGAAAGAAAGGAAAAAGGTGAAAGAAAGAAAAAGGTGAAAAAAAGACAAGAGTCTATTAACTTTAATCACTAAAACATGGCAAGAAATCAGCTGGAGTACATAGAAATGAAAAGGATACATGAATACAAAATAATTGTGGGGAGCGGGGTGGAGGGGGACAATGAAGCAAGGAAATCGGACTGAAACATAAAGATGTAGAAACTGAACAGAAGTGTTTAAAAAAACCAGAATTTCATTTGTACACTGGATCTCTGACTATTTGGAGACATGGAGCTAACAAAGGCAAAATATTATGGGCAGTAGATATTTAGAAGATGATTTCTTGTGTCCTAACTGCCAGCTTCCCGTCTGGCTTCTCAGAGTTCAAATGGAGTCAGTTAGACAGGTTGAGGAAAAGCTTGATTTTGGCTTGAGTTGTTGCTGAGGCACTGGATTCTGAGTTTAGTATCAGTTTTACAAGAACACTGCTGTTATATAAGCTGCCACTCAGACTTGCAAAGGAAAGTACACTAAGGAATAAAAATAAAAAAAACTCAAAATGGAAGTGGAAGACAGAAAAAAACCTATTCATCTTCCCTGTACAAGGAATGACAGAACTTCATTCATCCTTTAAAGGAACACTATGTATCTGTCTCTCTGAAATGCAAATTTGTCCAAGACAGTAAAGAAAATAATAAGTAGTTTAAAATGTAATCAGGTGATAACTTTATTTCCAATAGCAGCTCTTCATTCAAAAAGCTTTGAAATCAGCACTGTATTAATTATTAGCCTTTAAACAAACATCATAAAGAATCTGGAGTACACTATTTTGGGAACATCAAATTTAAGCCTAACTGCTTAATAGAAAGATTAGTTTGAATTATATTGTTAATAAGGATCCGGTTGAGCCACCAGTGAGAGCTTTATTTTTAATCCTACTTTCTAGAAGTATCATAGTTCACTATCTCATGAGCTTTGCAGATCTGTGTTTCAGATACTGGCTGATCTGCAGTGTTCTGAGAGTTTTCTCTGACTGGGAGCTGGACAAAATGTCACCAAATAACTGTTCCTATCTTTTCTATTCATTAGAGTGGAAAGCATGAAAGGAAAAGTATAGTAGTAGACCCCCTACCTTTATACCTACTGTACCGATTTTGAAAAAAGAGCGTTTCATAAACGTGATCCTTTTTAAATGTAAAGAAGTCAATTTTTTCCATCTTCAATCAGCACACAACTAAAAACTGAGCAGTCAATGGCATCATAACATCATATGCATCATAACATCTAATTGCCATATTTGGCAAAATCACTGTTCTTGGGATAGTCACACATTCACAGACTCAATTTCTACCTGTCCCAACAATCTCAATCTCACTTCTTTTCGCTAGTTATGTTCCCCACAAGTCATAACCTAAGTCATTCAGGAAGGAAAACACTACATGACGATCATCTTCTGAACTTTTTCCACAAAGCATGATGCTAAATTTTAATTGCCTAAAATCCTTCTTGCTCCAACAGGATTTGAAATACTGTATTTCAATGAGTCATGTTAAACTGGAGGTCTGAAATCAGACTTTCTTGGTCATTACCAACTTGACCTGCATTCTGTCAGAGTAAATAAAAGTGTCCCACAATGATAACTTAACTGAAAGAAAACTAAGTTTTATTTGCTCACATCCCACTTGCCAATTACGTCTCTACATATGAGTTGCATAAATTTGGAGACCACGTATCAAAACCAAATAATTCAAGGGAAAGTACAAGCAAAAGAAGTGCTGAACAGCTGAAATTTTTCTATGTCCTCATTCCATCTTCTCTCTTCATCAAGTGCATAAGGATTATTCTAATATTGCATAAGGTTTGTATGAGGTTTATTCAGAATATTGTTTGTGGCCTTGATCCAAACAAAGCATTTTGAATTGAAAATCAATGTACATTTTTACTTTTTCAAGGGTGAAGTAAATTGAGCACACATGGCACACATCTCTTTATTCTTTTTAAGTGAACTGTGATTTATATGGAGAAAGTTCAAACTGACGACTAGAAGGGAGGAAGGCAAAGGTAAGATGTAGCTGCATTACCTAAAAAAGTAGTCTTATCAAATTTGTCCGTTTCTTGTTTCAAGAAGGAAAGAAAATGAAACAATTTATTCCTAGTTTTATTTGCTTCTTGGATCTGAGCCATTGCTTCAAAGAGCAGTGCTGGCTAATGCCATGGCAAAATCAGGAGAAAATGTCACCTAATTTTTATTGGAAATCAAGAAGAGGCTCCTGGATACCTTCTGGAGAATTTTTGTCGTGCAAGGAAGAATAATGTCTTGTCTTGGAGAGCAGTGCCTACACAGCAGCAGATGATAAAGTTTTATGGTGAAATACATATTTTTTCTTAGGATTTTGCAGATTTTACGTGCACCAGGTTCAATACTGCCTTTTGTTTCAGAGCACAAAATCATGAATATTCACTACAATTTTTTCCTTTCATCTAAAAATTGTTTTTACCTCATGAAGTACTAAGAACATATTTTTAATTCACATAATTAAGAGCTCTAATGACAAGCATAAATATTACTTTTTTTACCCAAGGATAAAAGCATGTATAAAAGACAAACAAATCAATTTATTAGAGGCAAGGGATTCACAGAAAATTCTATATCTGAATTCAACATTAGTCTCTATTTTCTGATCCAATTTTCCTGTAACCAAATTTGCTTAGTAAATGGGAAAACTAGGACCAGAAGAGACTAAATAGTCTGACCCATGAAGTTATACATCAAGATAAAGAGTTTTGACCCTCTTACATGCTCCAATGGCTTACAACAGGAAGGCAGCACACAATCATATTAAGCTGAGGACTATTTACAGCAACCCAAAACTACAAAGTTTCTTCAAAATATCCAGTATCTTATAAAGATTTCCTTCCCACTATCACTGTCTCTTCCTCTAATGTCTAAATTTATGCTCCACAGATAAAGATACATAGCTTGTAATTTTATGGATGCTTCCACCTGTATTAGATTTCCAAACAGGCATAATAAAATTGGAGCCATCAATGTCAGTATTGCAGCCAGTATTCAAGCTATTTAATTGTTTGTTTCATTAATCTACAAGTTCATTAAATGAGAATGGAGGTCAAACAGAATTATATATACCTAAGTACAGAACCTCATAAAGCTGT
Source organism: Drymodes brunneopygia (assembly GCA_013400955.1). NCBI lineage: Eukaryota > Metazoa > Chordata > Aves > Passeriformes > Petroicidae > Drymodes > Drymodes brunneopygia. The sequence continues at coordinate 59,835 of VZTZ01047871.1, read as the reverse complement.
TCCCAGTGTAAAAGAAGTTAGAATGAAGAGATGGTAAAACTGGACCTTCTTACTCAACATTTTAGAGACCAAAAATAGTTTGGGTTAACAGTACTCTACACTGCTAACAAGGATCAATTAATGTCTTAATCTGTTTTTCTTTGATTTGGACTTTTGATTTATTTCTCAGTATGATGCATTGGAAGACATGATTCATTTTCCAAGCAGGCAGCAGAAAACAAAACATTTGTGCTCTGCACTCTTGAAGGAGAAAATATTATATCTTTCTCAATAAGACTCATTACCCCCATCATTTCCAGCACAATATCCAACAGAAGTTTCCTTTTACAGTACTGCTGCTCATGCTGTAGTTGTTTTCCTTTCTATTGATTAGTGAGAGTCAAGGACATTGAGCTGAAGCTCAAACCACCATTGCTCAGAGACAGTCAGTAGATATATTTTGCAGAGCTTCTAATTCAGGGACAGTTAAAGTAAAAAAGGGAGAGTGTGAATAAGTAACTGTTCAGAAACTGAAACAGAACACGGCATTAACAGCAGCTCCCCACAGAACTACAGAAAATGTGCATTAGTAGAAACCCAGTTCATAGGAAAGAGTGCAGCAATTACTATCTGTATGTACATTTTAAAACATGGATGTCTGCAGGTTATTTTACACTTCATTTGCATGAAACACTGTATGCCTGAGAGATTAATCAATAAATCAAGGGATGCTTTCTCAAAGCTTCCTGCAAGTACTTGAGAAGTCAAAGCTGATAGGAAAGAAGGCCCTTTACCTTACGACATCCCTAGAATTTGTGTTTAATGCACTCATTGGTATGCATGTAAAATACAGAAATGCTACTACACAGCTACAGTTTTGACAAGTGTCAGTTTACAGCCACAAGAAAGAAGATCAGAGCACTTGAAGGACACAGCATAATTATATCCTGTCCCTTTGAAAAACAGAATCACTGTCAACTTTGAAACCATTCTTTCTCTATCCAAATTTTCTTGAAGACAACTCTACCATCCAGTTAGCTTGAGTAATTCCAAATATTCCATATTTTCAATACAGGACAAGACCTGGAAAGCCAGTTTTTATATACAAATTAGGGCAATAACATTGCTTTACACTACATTAGGGATTATGGAACACTTACATTTATAATGGGATTACTTTGCTTACTGTTGCCTCACAAAATATTAACACCTTTGACCATTACCATCCTCGTAGATGTTATTGACCAATGCTCCAGCTTCCTTGCTATGACATTTTACCTTGAGTCTGTGAAATCTGAACACTTCTTAAAAAATGCATCTCATTTTTTAAGTGCCTCTAGTAAAACAACTGTGGAGTTTCTTTTCTTCATTAATTTCAACTGCCTTCCTTTACAGTCACTACTAACCAAGTACTTCCACATGGCAAATAACAATCTTCCTTAAAAAAACTCATCTGTGTGTGGTCAATGATCATGACAATGGACTGACAGCAAGCAACTAAGAGCCAAATTCCAAATAGTCCCATTAATGTCATGCTCATAAAGACAAACTACATCATTTCTGTGCCCCTCTTCTTCCTCTCTCCTTTGCAGACTTCTAGATTCAGGACCAGAGACCACTGCCCCATTTTGATACAATCTTGGCTCAAGTATTTTGCCCCACAAATGCTCTCCTAACAGAAAAATTAAAATGTTGGTCCCATAGGTGATCGGGCCCACACAGCATGTGTTTATGAGAGGCTGGTTCTGATTGACAAACCTGGTCTATGTTTATGACAAGGCAGTACACCTAGTGGATGAGGGAAGGGCTATGGGTGTTACCTGCTTGTACTTTAGTCAAGCCTTTAAAAGCATTTCCCACAGCAGTCTCCTGGAGAAACTGGCTGTTCGTGGCTTGGATGAGTGCACTGCTCTCAGGATTAAAAACTACCTGGATAGCCAAGCCCAGAGAGTGTTGGTAAATGGTGCTAGTTACATCCAGTTGGTGGCCAGTGGCTTTCAACAGGGAAAAAGACAAATTGCTGAAAAGATGCCGCTAGTTCTTTCTTACCACAAATCAAACGTCACAGAACGGGAAAGAGACAACCTTCGAGCTGCCTTCTACTGAACCTTAACTAAAGTAGTCCTTGTCCACAGTAACACATGGGCTTTGAGGGAGGTGAAGGATAAGGCACAGAATGTTTCCTCATGAACCTTGTGGTTTGGTTTTACATTCCTGAAAAGTCACCTCGAAATTTTGCACACATTTGTAGGCAGTTTGAAGAACACCCATTCAAGTCCTGCGCCTATTTCAAGGGACCATGAACTTTTCTTTCCCCCTAGATATTACAGCATGTTGGAATCCCTCCCCAGTGCAGAAGATGGAGATTATCTGCAAGGAAAAATACTGCACAAAACAGTACTAAATGAAGCAATTTGGATCTTCCAAATCACGGCTACTTGGAGCCATTGTGAAAACAATGTGCACTTGACTCCAGTCCAGGCTTGGTTTGCTTTACTCTGTTCTCAGTTTTACATGGACACAGAATGGACCTCCATTCAAAGGAGCACTCTTCACAGGATACACCAAGGAAAGGAGAAGGAATGTGATCTTGGGGAAAAAGGGAAGTTTCCACTCGTCTTATTCATGAATGCTACTTCTTAGAGCAGCCTTTCGATGTAACAAATCACATACATTTAATGTGCTAATTCCAGCTGAATTCCAGCCCAAAAGCCCCAACTGTAGACCCAGGCACTTTATAGGTAAAACTAAACAATGTTGCTAAGTGATACTATGTAATTATAAATTTAGTTAACATCAAATAAATGAGACTTGAATCTATAATAGATACCATGTGTAATTTTCATAGCTGCCAGAGCAGGCTCTTAGCAAATCAGTAAGGCTGTTCTCTTATTTGAAACTGTATTCCTGCAAGTGGAGTGCAGGGGTTTCTCACCCACATCTGGCACACAGTATGCCATATATCTTATATGAATTTGAATTTCTGTCTGAATACTCTTTGTCTGCTACCACTGACACACTAGGAACAGAAATTTGCAAGATGTTTAAACAGGAATAGAAACATCCTTTCCCTCTTTGTGCAAGTAAAACAAGCTCCTGTCCTGTTACCCAGACAAGTAAAAACACTCTCCAACATATTACTGTCATACAACTTTGTAGAGACAGACCCAGGAAAGGAACAGTTCTATTGCTCAGTTATTGCTGTAGCATTGCTGAAGTGAGTCTTCTGAATTTCCCTCTATCTACAGAAAGAATGGTCTTGTAAATGCATTAAGGTTAACAAAATGCTTGAAATACATTTGAAATAAACAGTATTTCATCTGAAAGAAGAGAGATTGATGCTGTCCTGGGTGACAATTCCCCTTAAAGGCACCATTTAAGAAAAGCAGAGTCCTCAGTCTTCACAGTCAAACTGCCTTTCCAAGTAGCCATACCAATACACCTGACTCTTCTTTGGTCAGGCAAACAGAATGCCTACTTTTGTGCTCCAGATACTAAACAGGTCCCAGCCTGCAACAATTGCAGGTCAGGAGTCCATGCAACCTGGCAATGCTTTGGCAATGATGCTGCCAGCACTGGCCAAGATGATTCTCTCCACTTCTGCTACAGCCACTGCACAGACCAGCAGCAGTGCTAACACCTGCCTTTCTTTCACAAGATGCCCCATAAGATGGGGCTCCCATCACATCCCCATTTCCCCAGCCTCCTCCTAGAAAACAAACTGAAGACTTACATGGAGCAAGGCTGCTGCAAACTATCGCATGACTCCATACCTGACTAATCATGTGAATTCAAACATGGAGCAGACACACAAGAAGATCCAAACAGTAGTTAACAAGCCTAAAACTTTTGTTGTAAATGGGATGGTGCAAGTCTACTTGCTTCCAGGCCCACATGCTAAGGTAAAGACTTCAAAGACAAAGAGGTTCAGAGCACATATTTGCCAGTAAATAAAAATATGCAGGGGTGTATCTTCTTTTTTTATCCACAATTATTTAATCTGTATTACAGTAAGTTACCATTTTGGCCTAAGACAAACAGCACTCTTCTAGAAAATGTTCCAGTATGTTTCAAAGGAGAGCATGCATCAAAAATTATTTTCAAGCACATATGGGGCCATCCTACTCGAGAAATGAGGGAGAAGCAAGTTTTAAACCTGTGGGCACCCTCTATGCCTTTCACTACAGGCCAGAGAACATACCCTAGTCCCATTGGCTTTGATGGCATTAACCTTAAAGATTGCTGTGCATTGCCCCAGAACCAAGTCAAATTATACAGTATATGCAAATGACACTCCATAACTACTGCCCAGTGAGATCACTTGAGAGATAATACAGAATTAAGTTATTTCTGGTTACATGAAGTTAATTGGAAGAGGTGAGTCAGTTATGTGAGATGAATGCTATTATTGCAACTGAATTAATAATTTTCAAAAAAATTGTACCAGTATTTGTCAGTGAAGGGCCCAGAAGTCTGGCATTTGGCCAATGATAATTATTTAGGCATGTTGCCATGAATTACTATTGATGGAACACAAAACAATTTTTGACATTCTGTCTGAAAAATACATTAAAGATACTTGAGAACTTTTGTGATTTTACACTTGCCTGGACTGGAAAATAAGATGTTGATTGAAAAAATGTTTAAAAACTTTAAAAAAACCCCCACCCAAACCATGCACAAGCCTAAGTTGAAACAAGATTTTTGACATCTCCCTAGATAGTTTGGTTTGCTTACACCAATTGATTTGTAACAATTGCTTCACAATATATTTGTAATGAGCAAAGCAGGACAGCAACTTATGTTTTCACATGGTTATTCAGACCATTCCAATTTTTCAAATATTTCAATAGAAAAAAATCCCTTTCAAGCTCTGTTCAAAGCCCTGACATTAATTTCCCATATTCATAAGGGAATGTAATATGCATCATTAATTATTCACAATTTCGACTCCATGTGTATTTTTTCGGTTAAAAATGTCTGTATTCATGTATACACACATATACATAATAGAATACATACATCCTGAAAAAACAACTGAAACGTGTAGTATTTCACATGTTCTAAGAATAATCTGTTCTAAGAATAAATAATTCATCAGTTATATTTAATAACAACATTCTTTACAGGTTAGTCTGAACAGCGTTATTATCTCACCTTCATTGTCGCAGTCTTGCAATGAAAGCCATATTTGATCTACCAGACCAACTCCTTTTACTTCACCATGAACTGGAATGGAATGCATTATCATTAATGCAATTAATGTCAAGGGTTTGGTTTGCAATTGCCAATGTTACTCTTCTTTTAATTTATATTTCTTTATCAATTGCTTTATTTTTCATTCTACACTACAGAAGAGAAAACATCCATTGTGAAATTTTAGATTGTTCTCATTTCACATTTTTCACACACAGCCATCTATAACATGAGAAAGACTGTCATTACTGGAATTTTTTGGACTGGATTTTACCAGCTGTAACTTGCACATGTGCTTTAGAACTATAGAAATGCGCATCACTTAAAAATATTTATTAAAAATTGCAATATCACGCTTTATGATAAGCAGCAAGGAGATATTCTTCAGTCACTGGCCAAATTCTTCTTAGTGTATATTCTTGGCCTGCAAAGACAAACTTGGTGTACTAATAGTCTGCACAAAAGTCAGAGTCAAGGCTTGGTCATACTGCATGCAGCAATTTTTTGCTTGGTGTTTATGAGTTTTGTCTGGAACTTTTGCTTTTGCTGGGGATCACACAGAGGCAAAACTCCTACTACTTAACATCGAAACAGCCTGTTCAGCACCTGGCCCTACTCCTCACTCCCAGCACTGAAAGCAACCTATAAGCAGCTTGTGCTGCCTAAAACTTCTGCAAGCTCCCCACTGTTGTGCCAGAGACCCTGGTGCTCCCTTGCTGCTTCCTGTGAGGCAGGAGGTGCCCATGCAGCTGAACAACAGGTATCCACATCTCCTCCCTCCCCTTGGAGCTCTACTCCAAGGTAGCTCAGTGTGTGGCATCACATAAACATGAGCAGAAGATTTGCAAACTCAGTGCTGAGCATTCTTTATTATATGAAAAAGAATTAAGTTCACATGCAAAGGCAGCAGATCTGTAGACAGCAGACCTGGACATAGGTTATGAATTCAGTGTAGGGACAAATATCTAAAAATAAAAAATATAATAAAGCAAATCCCAGCCAAATGGCAAGGCCCAGTTTAAATAATCTATTTAAATTATACCACTTGAAAATTTGTGTAACTGCACATTTATATACATATGTACATACAAACTCCCTCCAGCATACTTCATATGAGTCACTGAAGAGCTTTTTCCTTGGAAATTACATTAACAGAAAAAATCAGCAATAGAAATAGATTTTCTATTACTAGCATTTTATGAACACCATAAAATCAACTGAATATATTAAGAATTGGTTTAGGCCATATTAAATACTATGCCAGTAGAATGAGCAAAGTGAACTGTGGACATTCTTTGACTGATAAAGGATTATGACCAGTGGCAAATTTGGATCCATCATGTTCAATGAGCATGACTAATTTCATAATATTCTATAATAAAGCTGACTTCCAGATGTTTACTCCTGGAATTATTACGATAACTCTGAACTTTGTCATGACTTTAGACCTTTATCTTGTTCAGGTTTTCCTAAAATGCAGGAGAAGGAAGAGATGATGACCTGAATTTTTTTTATTTTTTTTCAGCCAGCACAAAAATCATACTAGGACAAGCTTTTTACCTCCTGCAAATACATGCAGCTCATTCTACTCAAGTTAACAGATCTTAAATATCACTTTAAAATCACAGAATTTAATTTTCAAAAAGCAGCCACCATAAAGCAGTATGACATCTTTGCGAAAACTGAAGCATTTAAGGAAGGATATGCAGCCTTGCTTGCTTCTTGACAAAGCATCAAACCTTTATTTTGGCAGCTTATTCAGAAAGAAAATGCTTGGATGAGAGAATACTCTAACAGGATACTAAACAAAAGATAATAAAATATTCTTCTATATTTCTGACTGTTCATGATATTTCTCAGAGTAGGAAAGATATTTTATAGGGACAAATATTTCCACTGCCATTAAAGGAGTATTGCTTCCTTTGCTGCAATTAAAATATTGGATCTAGTACTTTCCTTAGGATTTACAATATAACTTCAGTAAGTGAGGTTAGTTAATGAGCATGTACCACATTTACTTAGCCTACACTGAACTTATTTCTAAACAAAGGAAAAAAATTTATCAAAAATCTAGAAAAAAGGCAGACAAAAACCATATTAATATTTTTTTAAATATACATTTCACTTGTAGCTCTGGAAAACAAACTACCAAAACACATTAAGAAGTATCATTGCCCATGCAATGCAAACAACCTTTCCCTTGCAAAGACAGCAAATTTTCTCAAACACAACTCTATTTTACAAACCTTGCAAAATCAAATAACTGATACATAACACTGCTTTACAGCTTTCCTGTCCATAATGCAACCACAATATTACTGGGGATTGGATGGCAGGGGGAAAGTCCCTTTCATGCCTGACATGACACTGCCCACCAAAGCAGCACCCTTGTAGTTGGATCAGGGCAGAGCCGTCTCCAGTGATAATGTGGCTTTCTGTCTGAGCCCAAATATGCTAAGAGTTATTGATGACACTCTCGAAAAATAGTAATTAAATCTTCCAAAACACTCGTATGACTGGACTGTTGTGAGAAGGACAGAGACCAAGCAGCAGTTGTGACCTTGAAGGAAAATTATTGATTGGATTTTGCCTTGTGAAAGGAAGGAGGGGAAACTGAAACCAACCGTTCTGAATCATTAATGAGCTCCCAAAGAATAGTCCTAACTCCAATTTTTTACATATCCAAGTGCATTTTTCTTCTGGCTTCTCAAAACTAGCTCATTTTCAACCTATACATGAAAAGAAACTGTAAGTTCATTCAAGACAACATGAAGTACCTCTAGGCAACAACTCAAAGTTTTCTGTATGTCAGACTGTGTAACATGTAACAACATAAATGTTATGTATACTTTTAAATATACCTATATATGTGTATATGTGTGTGTGTTTACTCATGTTATGGTAATTACTGTAAATTGAGTAAAAGATGTCATTAATTGCCTGGGCTACCAGTGTTTTTGTTAGTACCCACTGATGCAGAATGAGATTTTCTAGTCTTTGGATAATTCTTAGGACTGAAAGGGCTTTAAGAATATATGAGGAATTCGGCCCTAAAAAAGGAGGTGTTTAGGTCATTGATTTTTTTGAAGGAGAGGTCTTTATGGAATGCAACAAAATAAAATTATAGGAAAAGGTATAATTTGTGTGGCAGGAAAAATTCAAATAACTGCTCTTTTGTATTGATTAATACTAAAGCAATAGTGAAAAGTAAATGGGGAGCAAAAAGCCAATCATTAGATAAAACATAGGAAGGTGTGTGATTATTCTCTCGTTATTTATCTCAAATTTCACTTATCCTACTTCTTACCAAGCTTTCCCTTCTCAACATATTCCTTAGTTTTTCTTCTAAATCCTGTTTCCTACAAATCATCTCCAACAGCTTTTCTTCAGTAGATCCAGCTTCAGTGCTATTTACTGTAATACAAACAAACATCCTCCTGCTCATCTGGCAGTCCTAAAGAAAATCATTCCCTATTAATGTTCTTCTACACAGAAGTCGTAACTTAGTTCATAAAATTACTTTTCTTACACCTTTATTAAACAAATCAACCATGTTAAAAATGGGAAACTATCTAGCCAAGATTTCTTTTTAAATGCAATCAAACCAAGAGAACTGGAAGAAAAACATCCAACAGCCAAATGATCACTGACTGTAGACAGTTCCTCTTAAAAGGCACAGCTCAACATAAACCACCAAGGTGCAAATATGAAAAGATTTTTCTGTTTATCACCCACTACAAGAAAGAATAAATGTGATGACTTCTGTCCTCACTATCTCAAAGCAGTGCATTAGCAGAAGCATATAGGCTAGTCGGCACAAAGGAGTGCACCGCGCTGCCCAAGACAGTGAATTCACACATGAGAGAAACAGGCTACTTTCAAAATATTCATGTGATTAATTTCCCTTTAATTGCCTATTTAATTACCAATACTTTCACTGTCTAGAGATTAGAAATGCCATCTTTACCAAGGATAATATGGCAACATTGACAAAGGTAGGAATGGCTACTACTGGAATTAGATTCAGATGCCTTCTACACTAATAGGATATTAAAAGCCACCACAGTAACACTACGGCTTCTTTACTTAATAATTACAGAAGTTATGTCATAAGACATAACTATTATCTCACATCAAGTATATAAAGAATTAAAAATTCTATATGGGAATAATTACATTCAGGAGATTATCCCTTTAGTCCTGAACTCTGAAATACAATACTTCTGCTCACCATGGAAATACACATTTTTGTATGCTAGTAAAAAAAATCCAAAAAAGATTAAAACTGTATCGGCAACAAACGAGCTAGGCAATAATACAGACACTTGTTAAGTAACAGGGAAAGAGTACAATAGGCAAAGGACAATGTGCAAACCTCACTATATCAAAGCCAGAAATAAATGCATATTCAGAGTTAGTACAGAACTCCTGTATGACCATGTAGCAAGTTTAGCAAGAGCTTTACAACAGGAATTACATGGCACTACACAGGAAGAGAAGAATCATTCATGACGTTACTGTTCAGTTTACGTTTTTGCTGTAGCTCTGTCTGCTCCGTAAGATTCAAGCAATGAACAATGAGTTGCACCAATGCCATGAACTGGACAATATCTAAATGCCCTATCCAAGGGTCTATAACACCTATGAATTAATTCTTTCTGACAAAAACAGGAAAAGAATATTCCAAATCAAAAGATTACTATTAAATATCTCATTACCATTACATTTCCCGTTCATTTCTCATTTCATTCCCATTACATGGTTGTGTTCAACCTCATGGCTCTTTTTATACAAAATCAAGGGCAAATAAAAGGCAGTGGAACATCCCTCTGTAAAAAAGGTCTACAATCTTGGCTGTAACTACTACAGCCACCTAACTACAGGTCACAGAGGACCTGTAATGATTTGCAGGCAATGATCTGCATATAATCATTTATATAAAGTAATTTACAGGCCAAGGGCAAAATTTTCCCCTTCTATGCATGTTACAAATCTGTTATCTGTAGAGTCTATCACAGTGCTGATTCTGCTCTGAATGGTGGCTCCTATTTCCATCAGTGGTGTCTGAGGTGCTGAAAAAGCAATAGGACAGGCTAGGGCAAAGAGATTTGCTCTCATTGCTGGTTGAACCCTATAGCACCCAACACCATGCCAGAATAAGCCATAATTTTACACAGCTGATCCACAGTTCTAATCAGCTGCTTCTGCATACACAATAATTTGCACATGGTGGGTGGGAGAGGCCTCTTTTTTTTTTTGCATTCATTATTTTAACTGTACATATTGTACACATTGAAATTCACTGTATTCATTGAAATAGAGAAAAGTCTGGCTGCTGATTTCATTTGCTATTGTATTCCTGGATATGTTTACATCCAATCTTGTGGCAGAATGCCACTGTACAGAGCTTTGCCTTCTCAGCTTCCTACCTTTTTGATCCAATAGTGGCTGTGGCAAAAGGAGGACATTTCTTGGCCCTGCCTGTCTGATCTTTAGTGACACTGGTCTGGCCTTGGTGCATCCCAAGTTGGAGGTTAAATATTTTAATTTTTATTTTCATTTTTTGTTTGGTTCTCTTAACAAGGTGCATTGGAATTGATGACTATGCAGATTCAGTGAGGGGCACCATAAAAAACAGGTGACTGCAGGACACTGTAAATAACTAAGCAGCAGAACATCACTCACAACAGAAGCACAAATGTCTTGCTCTGGTCCCATGATATAATTTTGAAACATAGCTTCTGGTATCAAATTCCATACTAACAAACCAGCCTCAGGACCATACAGCTCCACTGACTGCAAGAGTTTAATTTCAGGTTGGCAGCCGTTAGAGAGAAGAGAAAACTAGCTTCCCAAGCTTTCACTCTGCTGTTATTGAGCTCAGAGCAGCACCTGGGCCCAGTTATGGTGACTGGACAAAGTCTGGCAATGTTTGCAAAATACCTATAAAGGATGCATTTCCAATACTGTCCTCACCTAGAAAAAGCTCTAAAATTGTTGTTCTGGAATACATCATCTGGCCTCTCTCTCATTTCACCAGACATGATTCTCTCCACAGCTTTCAGTTCTCTCCCCTCAGGGTTTTTTCTTTTGCTTTCAGTTCTTTCTTCATTTATTTTCTCACTGATTTTTTTGTTTCTCTCCACAACATCAGGGACTATGCTTTCATAGCCTGGTTGGGACTTTCCCCAGATAGACAAGAAATCACACTATACCTCTTTTTGTCATGCTTCCAACAGAAGTGAAGTGAGTCCCACCTTCCTCATCAAAACCAAGTATGGCATCTTCAATCCCAGCAACTCCTACACAGCTCTGGGCTCCTATCTTAATCTCTTCACACTCCTCTTTGTATTCGGAATATAATCAATCCTTCCAATATAAAATTGGAAAAGGTGTGATTTTTTACCTTCTTTGGCTTGCTTTCTCTTAGTTACACAACAACTTTTTCCTCTATCCTCATCACAACTTAAGGTATCCCCTACCTGCACACCTTTTCTAGTCTTCTCACTTGGATCTGAACTCCTCCTCTTCTGTAATTCCTTGCCTCTATTTTCACTCCTCCCTCACTCTCTTCATCACTTCTCAGTTAGCTCATCTTCTATAACAACAAGCTTGGGGTTTTTCAGGGTTTTTTTCAGAAAAAAGTAATCCCATCTGTCTCTCAAGCTCTTTACTGTGTTTCTCATTGTGTTCAATGAATGATTTGCAGGAGGTTCACCTGCTCTTATTCTTAGACTATTAGTCTTCCAACTGGAGTCACCTTTGCGTGTAGCCAAAACCTTACTCAGTGTAGTCTTGACCCATGTCAATTATTTCCTGTTTCTTCAACATATCATTCAGCTTCTGTGCTTAGAGTTTTGTATGATCTACAGTTCGGAACTATCTGTTCAATCCAAACTGCCACACACTACATTTGTTTACAATACATTTATTGAATTCCTTACAGTGTGTCTCAGAAAGGAGAAAATGTAATTTTCTTCATGAAGTAGCAGTCAAGATGATGCTAGTATGTGGAATCTCCAACCACATGTACTGCTGTGTAGGACAGATAAAAGTCTACACAAAGAACTAGAAAACATTATACTGCAGAAAGGAAAACTCAATCTGTTTGCTCTGCTTGCAATAATCATGCAAAAACAGGTGAAATTAGTTTTCCATATTTTTCCATCTTAGATCTATCATCTTTTAGACCTTTTCTACATTATTAGCAACCCCTTTTAGTGAAATTAAACATGAGAAATGTGCCAGAACAGCAATCACATTCCAAAAAATGTGAATCATAAGCAGTGAAGCTGTGCAGTATTTAAAAAATTGATGTATTTGGTTTTTAAGACTAAACTATGACTATACTGGACAAATTAAAACCATAAATTTCTGCTAAATGAAGCAGCAAACTATGTTGAGTTACATTTAGGAAGGTATTTAACTACCTATAGCTGACTGGCTGTACACCAAAATAAGAATGCAGAAGCACAGGTGACCACAAATATGGATGTACGTGGACCCTTGAGTCTGTGTAAAAAAGATTCATCAGTTCAGTCTACAACCTGTGTTGTGCCTACTACTAGGCTCACGCAGTTTTCTCTGGCACCAGCAAAATACTTTTTGCTGCACCTTTTGTGCTTTACACACACACACAAACACACACACACACACACCAACCAATGGAGTCAGCTGCATCTGAAGTTTTTGTAGTAAGACAGAGAAGAATTGATCCTGGTTCATATCTTGTCCAGAGCAGGTTCAGACCTTAGCACCTGTGGTTGTTCTCTGTTACCTTTTTTTAAGTCCTGCCATGTCTGGAAGCAGTAATACTGCAAACCACTCCTATTTCATTCCCTATTTAAGCAGCTATTTAAGAATAATTCTAAGATATCCTACTCATCCAGAATCCAATGTTACAGCGCCACGGTTAATTGAGGAGCTAAAGGTCAAGATTAAGTTCCACCTGTTCTCTGGGAGGATTTAGTTTCCCATGTTACTTTCCCAGATGCATATGGAAGCTGACACAGCCAACCACAGGATCTCTGCCTGCAGCTCTTGTCTTCCCAAAGAAATGCTGACCCCATCAATCTAAATGAGTCTGATTCCCATCTACACTCATTTACTGGCAGAAGAGTTAAAGGGGCCATAGTGTAAAGCAAGATTCTGGCTCATTGAGCTCTTCTCTTGTAATTTATGAAGGGTGCTACAACCACATCAACATCTTTAGATACCAGGGGTGCATTCTATGCAGCCTAGTTCCTCTTTCCCTTCAAAACTACCCCTCACTAAGCAAGGCTACTACTTCAGTTTAAAACATCAAGACATCTCTTTGACTAGGTAACAGACACTGAATTCTGAAGCTGTCTCTGTAGTTGAGGGGTTTTCTTTTCATTTTCCCCCTCACACTGAAGCAAACAAATTCATGACCAAGCCGTTGAACTGTAAGAACGTATCTCAATTAAAGCATTTCCATAATATTCCTCAAAATCGTGATTACATTTTCAGGATTAGAACATAGGAGAAAGGTTATCCGTAGCCACCCAAAATGGAATGAGTTGGAAAAAGACAGGGTATCTACCTAGCTAACTCTGAAGTACCTAATTAAAATTTAAGTAATCTTGGAACTTAGGAGAGCTGATTGAGGCACTAAAAAACCCTCAGAAGTTCTATGTCTTGTTCTTAAAAAGCAAGTAATAAATGACAGGAATTAATTTGGTGTGCATGGAGTATGGGAGCTCAATGGCAGGGATCATGTTCCAAGGCCAGCTGTGTACATAACAGTGCACATGAACATCATTTTACCACCAGTGGTGCTCAGTGAGAACAGTGTCTAGCTTTACACTTTGTGCAGTCAAAGCCCCTGCATGTAGAAACATACGTTGTATTTAGTAAAAACTAAATGCTCCTGACTGCTGGGAGCAAATTAAAATTTGTGAAAATTACCATGACCACAAAACTTAATCACCTAAATTCTAGGTGACTGTGATTAATAGTGAATGTCTACAGTAGCATGAACACTTTTCAAAAAACATGGATGGGTCACAGCCGATTGCATAAAGACTGCAAACACACAGAATCCCTCTTCCTCCTGTACACCAGGAGGGTACAACTGTCAGCTCAGAGCAGCCACAGGCAACATCAGCAGGATGGCAGAAAAAGACAGTCTCATTCTTCTCCCAGGAGTACCAACTTCTCACTACTTGAATTTGACACACTTGGGCCTGAGCTGTGCAACTGGACAGACAGGAACATGTAGACTCTGACCTGTGTCCAAACACACCAAAGGGAAAAGCAAATTATCCAAGTTTCTCTATGGCCACAAGACAGTATGGCCCAACAGTCTGAAAGTATAAAACTGCCTCAGCTTCTTTGCTGGTTTGCTGTCATGTTGCTCTTGTACTTGCCACTGGACCTGTAGAGTATGCCACATCCAAGACTCAGGTATGGCCTGCTCTGCCACGGAGTGAAAGGAAGAATATTTCCTCTGAATCCTCTGCCTTCATGCTAGATTATCTGGTGAACTGCACCCTAAGTCAACGGTAAGACATTCCAAACTATTACTTTTCTAAAACAAAGCCATGTGTGCTTATTTTATATTTTTTTTACCAAAACAACAGGGTGCTCAGTAAACAGAAAGGAAAGTTTCCCTTCCTTGTCAGCCTTCCTCTGTGCAGCACAAAATGCAAGAACAGCCATGTTGGTCCAACCAAGTGAAACATCTATCGCCCTGCCTCTGACATGAGCCAAAAGCATCTGCCTGAGGGATTGTGTTAGCATAGAGCAACCACATACCAGAACACCTCTGCCACACCACATCACAAAGATTGCATGTGCCAGAGGTGATACCTTAGTACTTAATAGCTGTATCACTGAAATGTACAGCCGCTGGGCAGGAACAGGCCCTGTGCCATCCACCTGACTCACAACCTGCCCTCTTAAGGCACCTGGGCTTTACTATGCTACTGGCAGGTTGCATGACTTCTCGTGATGGCAGCAGAATAGTCTGCATTAATGTTTGCCTGGAGCACGATGGGAGAGGCCACTGCAAAAGCAGCTGCAGTGCAAAAGCTCCAGAAGCAGCTACAACACCTGCCTAGCTGGCAAACCAGCACTCAAAAGCACAGAAAGAGGAATTTAGCAGGGGAGGCTCTCTACTGCTCTCCAAAATGAGTGACAGCTGTGAGAGTTTACATGCCTCCAGGATGGCCATGGGCAGAAATATTTAGCTTGTGGTAGCCACAAAGACAGGATTTGACCTTTTAATTTAAGGTTTTAATTTGACCTTCAAGCTACTAGAAAGACATTCAATAAATGCACAACTGCATCAGAGCCAGCTGAAGACAGAAAACATGGACAGCTCATAGTGCATATGCCCACGCACCACAGGAGATGAACAGATAACAGAGCAGCTTCAGAGGTTGTGTGACAGAACACTGCAATGGGCCTCTCCAAAAAAAGGAAGGGATGTCAACAGGTTCTGGTTCAGACTCTCGTGCAAAAAGGAATGTTATTACAAGGTATATTTCTATTGCTGCCTGTTGCTACAAGTCACAGAAATGTAACCTTCTGAGAGAGCACAAACCTGTCTTGAAAGACCTTTGGTTACAAATATTTCAGCTGTGGCCACCAGCTCCTATGCCTGAGAGCTCCCATGTGAAATAAAGGGTTCTGGTAACTCAGTTCACTGATTTTTAAGGAATTTTAAGAAATTCCAGTTTGAATTACTCACATTTACTGACCAGAACCAAAGTTAAAATTTCTCCTATCTTAAAGGCCATACATGGCATGTCTCCATGCTGGGGCTGACCCCGTCAAATGTGGAGGCAAATCTGTGAATACACTCCACACAAGGGTTACAAATGACATGCCTCCAGCTGCAGATGCTTCCACATATGCTTTGCAGAAGAGTTGTGGCAGTGCATATTGTGCCACAACTATAGGCTGTCCTCTTCTTATTTATGAAAATGATGCCTTTAAAATAAAAAAGAGCTGTGAGAGAAAAGGCCTGAGTTCTCAGACATGCCAGCTCTGTAGTACCATAATATCAATGCTCAGAGCAGGCAAGAGGCAAAGGGGCTGATAGAAGGAGGAGGACCACAGTCATGACTGACTGGCCAAAGTGCCAAGAAGAAGTGAAACTTTATGACAAATAGAATCATAGAATGGTTTGGGCCAAAAGGGGTCTTAAATATCACTTGGTTTCAACCTGTTTGCCTTGACCAACCTTCCACTGTCCCAGGCTGCTCAAAGCCCCATCCAACCTGGCCTTAAACACTTCCAGGGATGAGACATCCGCAACTTCTTTGGGCAACCTGTTCCAGTGCCTCAGCACCCTCAAAGAACAAAATTTCTTCCTAATATCTAAACTAAACCTACCCTCTTTCAGTTAGTTCATGTATTTTGTCATCAGGAAAAGGTGAATGACTTTTTAGAAAAACCTCTTGTATGTTTACATTATTCCACTTTGTGCTCCAGGGTATTCAGCCATGCCAGAGAGTTGAAGGAACAGCCCATTAGCCTTTGACACCATGAATAAAACTGATGTAGGCTAAATAACAGTTACTAGATAGTTTGCCCATTTTACTTCAACATAAAGGGTCCTGTTACATTGCTCCCTCTCTGACCTCTTTCTTAAGAAGCTTCAAAAAAATCAAACAGAGCCAATTAGAAAGATTCTCAATTCTCAATCCTGCCCTAAATTACATTCTTTCCTTTTTTTTTTTTTTTTTTTTTTTTTTTTTTTTTTTAC
>VZTZ01047871.1:28597-42918 GCA_013400955.1 Drymodes brunneopygia | reverse complement strand
TTAATGTCAAAGACAGATCTCATTTTCCTAAATCTGGTTCCTCATTTCCACACTAGAAGTGCCATCAAGTCTTCCTGGTTTCTGCTATTGGCCAAGCAAACAGCACTAAATGGGACAAAACATGGCAAAGTACAAAACAGAAAGAATGACAGGCTCTTCTTTAATGAGGCAATTCTGATTTTTATTCAGAATACAGAAGAGTCAGAACAAAATGGACTTTGGGGGCAGCACAAAAAGTTCTTTCAAAATGACAACTATTCCTATGTCACTCACGATCCATATATGGAGAAAAAGGTCATTATATATAACACACTAAGCTGATCTTTACACTGGATTATCATCCAGTCTGAGGACTGAATAAAATACTTTAAGTACACAAATGTGAAAGGCTGGAACACTGGCCACTGTGAGGCAGAGAGGCATAGTCATATTGCACCTGTGAGGAAGCATTGGGAGGTATGGTACCTCCAGGAAACACAATTGAGAAGAGCTGTGAGTCACTTGGCAAGGGTGTGTTCAGCTACCAACAAATAAAATTCTTTGGGGAATTCACTGGCTGCAGTGAATTAATTGCTAATGTACAATGCTGATCCCAAGTTACAGATATTCTGTGAGATGCTAAACATGCATCAGGGTGTGTGCGTGAAAAAGAGATATAAAAAGGACCTATTCATTCAAATTATAAAATCTTACTGGAATTTTTTCCCAGAGCTGAAGTAAAACCTAAAGTGTTTCTTTTAGATAATCAAGAAACTTGACTATCTTTTGTCTTGATTTTTCTTACTTCTAAATTTTTTTACTGCTTCATTTCTTCCTAAGATGCAACAGCATTGCTGCAGTAATGGCTTTACAGCAATTCTTGTTCATTCTGAAAGAAGAAACACCATGAACATCACCAGCTCACCCTGCTTTGTGCTGAGTGTGGGACTAGACACTTTCAGAGTGCCTGTCAGCCTCAGCTGTTCTGTGGAAAGTCAGTACAAGCCGGCCCAGCCTCCAGGAGAAGCCTCTGCTGCCAGTCACTTCCATATTGGCCTTTTTCCTAAATGAAGATCATACAGTGGACCTGATTTCTGCCAAGAATACCTTCTATTTGTGTCTTATTCATGTTCCAAACAAGAGGGTTTAAGAACTGCTTGGTTTTCAGCATCCAGTTTTCTAGCATTGTGCCATGACACTTCCTCAAAGGGAGATCAAAACCAAGCACATTGTACTTTATAGTAAATGGTGCTTAAACCATTGGAGAACTGGGACAACTCAAAAATAGACAGAAAGATAGATAGATAGATAGACAGATAGATAGATAGATAGATAGACAGATAGATAATATAGGCCAGATTTGCTGTTCTTTAGTAATTTTCTTTCTTTCTGATTTACTGGTTTATATTTCATTTGATTACTTCTTCACTCTGATCACAGGTGACCTTATCAGTATCATGATCTACTTTTTCTCCCCCTTCCATTCCTCTCATCCTCTTATTTCCTCCTATACCCATCTCATTTCTTTCTAAAATTCTCCATGGACTAAACCACAATTTGCCCTCACAAAGTAACACATTCCCGAAACAGCAAGACCTACATTTGGGCAAAAAGTTAATATACAAGCCAGTGAGAATTCACCCTTTGCATATAAAAATCTAAGGGAGAAACTCTAGGCTCTCTAAAATAAAGCCCTGCGAAGCAAATGTGGATGTAGGTTGCATATGGGGTTGGGACTCTGCAGTTTACACTTCTAGGACTGTCGTATTCTGTCACTACCTCGATCTAGGAACTCTGCTATTTCTGTGTGCCTCTGCCATGCCAAGGTAGAGCCTTAGCAACCATATTTTTCAGCTCTCCTCATTTCTACTGCTTCCATTTATAGCCTTCTCTTCAATCTCTTTACATTTCATCTCTAAGCTGTCCTCTACTCAGCAGCTCCCCAGTTCTCCATTTAATTTCATGCACACCACATACATGCATCCCATCACCCCTTGTATACTCTTTTAGGGGGAGGGGGAATGAAATACAACAGGTACTTGTTTACACTGACTTTCCTTTTTATTTACTAGTAATGGCCATGAGGTCTCAGATAGTTTTCCTTTGTTAATAACACCACCATAACAGTCTGAAACATGCAATGCTCTAAGCAAGTTAATCACTCCTTTTCTCCCTCAGTCATTACAACTGAGTTTACATTTTGCAATCAAAGTAGATCAGAGTCAAATGCACCACTGCATCATTAAAAATCCCCCAGCTCAGATTTGAGCTGTCTTTATAAGTCTTGTGCTATATATGAGACATCATTCCTATTACAGAAACAGCTATATTCCTCTATGATATTGTGCACTTTAGGATTGGACTCAGGAAACCTAACAGCAGACCAAAACAGACATCTGAGATCAGAGATCAAATTTTATACAAATAAGAACAATGGAACTCTAAAAATGTATAACTGTATGCTCTGATAGGGTGACACAGACCCAAAACAATGCTTTAATAAATAGTGCTCTTTCATTTACTGAAACATAAGAGAATGGTGGAGTAAATATTTTAAGATCTTTGTAAAACCCTTCACATGAAATTATATTCATGGATCAGTTAATACAAACTCTCATTCTTTGACATACTGATAGCAATTTGCTTCTTCAAAGTAAGGTACTTAGAAGAATTAACAACTCTATCTTCCAAATGTTCATGTGGTAAAGCAATATTTAAAAAGTGATGCACCTAAGACAGGCAATTTATATGACTGGCCCAAGACTACAGGGACTGGAAGGTCAGTGACAAACAATTAAAAAAAGCTCCTTGTGTGTGGTTCAGATGAGCAATATCATCAATGCCTTTACATTGTCTACTCACTAAAATACTGCAGATTTGAGCACATTCATTTTTCTCTGCATCTGATCTTACAACACTGACTCACATGAATTGATCCCTCTTTTATATTCTGCTCATTGACAAAGTAATGGAATGTTCTAAAGACATTAAAGGATCGACACCCATAGAATTGGCATTTGGGTAGGTACAGCACAGCACAGAATCACTTCTGTAGGTAAAAGGGGAAATTCAAAAAGCTCAGTACTTCAGTGACTTGCTGAAAGCCAAGCAGAAAATGTGTTCCCAAGCTACAAACTTGAACTTTTTAATGATTCAGCCAAAAAGGCAAAATTGTAGCCATTACTGCTAAAAGCTTAGTGCGTACCAATTTGAACATTAGGTCATACTTGTCAAACTGCAGATCTTTGCTGAAGATGCAAAGCTTTTATTTTGTAATTGCTTTGGAATTAAAACTAAAAGAAATATTTCTATTTTAACTGCATTTCACTTTTCTCCTACTCTATAAGCAATAACCCAATTGCTTAAGCAAGACATGTGATGTATGAGTTAATAATAAACATAACAGCTCTCCCTTTTCCCACATCAGTACTTCAAACCACTCAGAGTCATTTAAACATTCCAAAATCCTAATTCTTCAATCACCAATATGAATGAAGCAGAGGGGCTTAAGTCCCTTGCAATCAGCCCCTCTCCAACAAGGTGAAGTCAAGGAAAATGTGTTAAAGCAGAAAAACCAATGACCATTTGCTATATGCTTACAGACAAGTAAGACAAAAAATCTTTCATGACAGCCCCAAAGTTACAGCCAAAGGAATATGCAAAAGTCTCAGACAGAATGGTAAGGCACTCTACTTTCATCTGGATTGTATTTAAAGTCATGTAAATATCACTGTTTGGTTAAATGAGGGTTAAAGTCGGCCATTATGTTATGTCATTGTGTGTCAGAATGACAGTTCTGCTTTGTAAGGAGACTCTTACCATGCTTTTGCACAGTGTTTCTTACCCAAACTGAAATAGGGTAAGACAACTGAGAAACATGCTGAACTGCAATGAGTTCCAAGAAGCCTTCCCCTGTACTGTCTTTTGGACCACAGCTCAGAAAATTACAAGAGGTTACAGGCAAATAAAATATAGTGAACTGTGACACACTGAGAAGAAGAAGTGATCCTGAACTATGAGTGTGCTTCTGTCAGAATAACCAGTGCTTTTATTTATAAAGTTTTCAAGGACGTACTTGGCCCAACACCTACGTTACAGAAATCATGTGAGAGAAAGAGCTTTAAAGAAGCAGGAGAAAACACCCTGTTATGACTTTGGCAAGCAAAATCCATGGGTGTGTTCCTAATTTTTAATCAGTTTCATGAAAGAGAACAGCACTGTCATTGACAGTCCAAATTTTAAACTTACACTCAAAAAAGTCGACAAGCAGCTAGTAAGGACTTCAAGGAAAGGCAGTATTTTGGGGTGTTTGTCCTAAAAGAGGCAGAGTTTTCTTCCCTTGATCAACCACACAATCTCATTACCTGATCACAAAAAGGTAAATTTCTGTACCCTGAGCTGCACAGACTTTCAAGGCTTTGAATGGGGTGAAGAACTCATAGTCAGGACATATGTTTAGACACAGGAGGTAGTTCAGAGAGTGCTTGAGGAAGGAGAGGCACCTTTCAAAGCATGACACCCAAGCCCACAGACACAAGAAGATAGCTGGCATTGCCTAAATACAATGAGAATTTCAGACTGTTTGTTCCCTTATTTTTGCACTTTGCACACAGCTCAAGGCACTGAAAAAACACAGAAAAAGAATCCCTCTCACCCCACAGGGATCAAGTACACACATGTTTCCCTGTACTTCTGTCAGTTTCTATTTGTTAACTTAAAAGGCAGAAGACACTGCTTTGGGTAAGACTGGCTTCTTTTTCCTTTCTGATTTTGGTAAAACCTACACAAACGCCATTCATCTCTATCAGCAAAGCTGCTGTGATAATACTCTTGTCCATGTTATCCATCTCCAGATTACCCAGGAAGCAAGGAGTACTAAAGATATTGTCACTGGAACAGGAACAGTTGGTATAAACAAAAATGTTTCCATCCTTTTAACTCAACAATGCTATTTTGAAGTTTATCCACTAATTTATCTTCCTTCAGTTGTCTTCATATTTCACTTCATGCTAAGAGGCATGATTAACATCTGCAAACTGTGCATTGGGCTGGTTATGCTGCAAGCCATTTGGTTACTTCCGTCATTATTCAACAGGCAAAGTAGAATAAAAAAGGACTAGAATTACTCTTCCACAAATCCTCTCAGGGAGTTCACAAACGTTTCCCTGTCCTCTCTACTCCAGTTTCCTTGTTATTTTTCAGTTTCATAAGTTGGTTAGATGGAGACAGGAATAAACACAAAACGGTAAGAGCTGTCTTGGCAGCCTCCACTGAATTCCCACCATAAGCATTTTCACATCCCACAGCAAGCAAGCAAGAAAGCAAGCCAAGGTGTTTCGTAAGAGCAACCCACAAGTCTTAACAAATGCATTTACGAAATTAACTGAAGCTTTCACCATTTATGCTACAGCATCTTGCAAGGGTCTAAAAACCTCTCCTCCAGATCCAAGCAACCAAAAGCAGCTTTTCATGCAAAGCTGTTGTCACTAGGCCCTGCATAAGAAGGTGTTTAAAATGTACACAAGCAGCAAAATAGAGAATTATGTTTCACCAATTATTTTGATGAATTTTGCTATGGAAGTCTGAAGTCTAGCACAACATTAGAGTTTCTTGTACTAACCCTATTTTAAGGCTCTTCTAGCACAGACCACAGATCTGTTCTGTACTAATACTCTTCCCCAGTCAATCATTAGAAACTGCTATCTCCTCTAGCTCTGAAAGACAGAGTAAAAAGAAGTAAGGCAAGAATTAAAACAACTGCTTCATACAGTACAATCCAACTTCAATCAGAATACAGAACATCCCAAACAAAATGTTTCCGAGTGCTTTGCTTGTTGTCCTCACCTCTAAAAACACTCTATTACAACAGCTTGGAAAGGTAATTGAGTAAAATTAACATATCCCAAGTTATTCTTCCACCTTAAATATACCAAATGAATACAGAAGAGTAAAAAAATAGGGATAACTTATTTTTATACAACTCTTCAACAGACCTTGATTACGTATTGATCAGTACTGCCAAAAAACTGGAAGTTCCCAGAGGATCTGATGCTCCCTAACACATAGACTGGACACTTTTCTGCTCCATACAGTACTGGAAAGAAGAAATCAGGGTGAGCTCTGTGGCAGTCCCAGCACATGCAGTGCTTCCAGCTATGGGCAGCTCTGACACAGCCATAGCTCAGACACACAGGCCTGCTCCACATCTCTTTCTGGGGCTCCATCACTGTAAGTCCCACAGTCCAACCATGCTCAAGCTCTGTAAGTACAGAAGAACTCAGCAAAGACACAAGTCTAAGAAGTGGGCAGACGATGCCCATGTAAAAGATGGGAGAAACTGGCATTTAAAAGTAGAAGGCATAAAACAATGTCTACAGAAGCTGCAGATGCCTACTCTGAACCCAAATGAGATGAAAATGTCATTCCTTACATAAAGATATTTCCTACGGGACGCACAGTTATGTTAGCCTATAAACACATCTCTTTTTCTGATTTTCAGTGGAACATTTTTCCATATACATGGTTACATGAAAAATACCATTGGTGCCAGTTTGACTGCGCCGATTACTGAGTGACTACTTTGGTTTTTTCGAAATTGCTTGCTGAAGAAGGGTGCACAGACATTTAATGACACGGTGTCTGAATGACCATGTTGTGTCCTCAGAATGCAACAGAAAAAAAGGATAGGCTTTTGTGTATTTCTGCCTGATGTAACTCATAACTTCTTATGAATGCAAAAATCACCATTAATTTTGGAGAGGAGTTTAAAATCTTGTTTTATAAATATTTTCCATGGAAATCTGGATATTGGCTCCTTCCCATTTCTTAAACTGTCACTATAGCACATTTTTCGTATGCGAAGTTGGGATTAATGTTGCTGTGACTGAATTAAATAGCAAATGCCTCAGAGTTCTCAGGTAGCTGACTTGACCCTTTTATTCACAAATTCCAAGATACACATTTAAATGTATTGATCAATATTGACTGAAAAAAGCCCCTTCTCATCACAGTCACCTAATTTTCCTCATGTTCAATAACCAGGTTATTTATTTTCATATTTCAATTCTCAACATATACTTACACTACAGGCTTTTCAGAGCAGGCAATATTTTCCTATTAGTCTGGGTATGACATATCTAGTATGTCTAATCTCAAGTCTTTAAATATTGTTTTAATATAAATTCAATAATCCTGATAATGATAAAGCAAGAGAGTGTTTCTGGAATTTTGGACTATGGATAGATCCAGACGGTGAAGCTGAGGTGTGAATGAATGCTTTGGAGAAGTCTGAGGTCCACTTAAGGGACAGATGAAAGTCACTCCTTTTTCATTAAAGACTCAAGAGTTATTTGTAACTCACAGTGACATTTCACAACTAAAAACAAAATAAACAATATGCATGAGGTTGCTACCTTTTTGTAATGTCATATAGTCATTTCCATAAAATTATATTCTTATTAAAATATGATCTACATGCACAATTTTGCAACTAAGAACTACTCAGGTCAAACTTACTGATTAGACAAGAGCCTTATTTTTGTGAGAAGAGTTGTATCTGAACATACGAAAAACAAGTAGCTTCCTGGAAGGTAGCTTAACACTACAACACAAAATAGAACTTTGTACTTTCTCCCTCAGGGTAGGGTTTATTTCCTAGTTTCTTTAAAAATGTTGTGTTGAAATATTTAATGCATATTTTGAAAAACTTAACAACTGTTCAGCTGTAAAGAGCTAATGTCAAACAATTCTCAGTGTTTCTCTCAATCAGCTTCCACCTACTTCAGCTCTCTAAGTGCAATTCAGAAAGCCTTGAACGCAAATAAAATTTAGGCTGAACTGTTCAGTCACAGAATAGGCTTCTGCCAAAACTCTGCAGCTCTATCCTGCTGACTTCATGTTGCTATTCAGGATATTTTACAATGACTGTTCTTTTCTAATGCTACCCCAAACAGCAGAGACTCTGTCATATCAGAAGGAGGTGAGAGACAAGACTGCCATTCCAGCAGCTGATCTGCATTGACTACATTTCTGTTCTGCTCAAATCTCATTTGTTCCAGGAAATTTACTCTAAATAGAATACAGGAACACAAAACATAGAGTCAATATCTCTGAAAAGAGCACTTATCAAGAGCAAGTAAACATTATTACAATATACATCCAAGTAGTACTGTGTCATAAGCACATTTGAGAAGAGGAATATGAGATTAACTGGACACTACCAAAAGATTACTTACCATGTTCTCCACAGACCCTCATCTGTATATCTAAAGAACAAACACTCATCTCCTTTAGCACACAGTGAAGCATCTTCTAGGTCTCTCAACAAGACAGCAAGTTGATTTTTAATTTCTTTTTTTCTAATTTCTCTTTTTTTTTTAATACAGTTTCACCCACATCATCAGACACATACTGATGACAACAGTTAAAAATATAGTAATGGGGTTGTTGCAGGTACCTCTGTGTTACACATACCTCCATCTGGCTGTAAAATAAATAAATGCATAAAGGGAGGGCTGAGATTTCCACTGTCCACAGGGACATGTGTACTTGCAACTCTCTCCAGATGCTGCTTCCCAAGAAGCACATGAAAATGCATCTCTCAGAAAGAGCCAGTATGACATGATCCACTGCAAATGCACCTTCTGCTCTTGTCATTGCTTCCCCTTCAGTTATCTTAATGGGAGATTGTAGTATTTTCTAAAGTACCTCTAACATGCAGCATAGGTTCTCATCATAATAAGCAAACTTGCAACAGAATAAATTTCATTTCCTACCTTCTTCCTACCTACACTGACTTGAGAAATATTTTACTCCAGGAATTGACTCAGGGGGCATTGCACCAGAAGGTAGAGAAATAGTTTTTATCCTAAGAACAAAACAGGAGTAGAAGTGTTTGACCCAAAATTCTACACTCTGTCTACATCTACCTCTGCCCTTACTTACCTGATGAATAAATGAAATATTAAATGTGGTGGCATTTAATGTAGCTATTTTGGCTGCTCCTGGTTCATCAGACTATAGTCTCAGCAGATACAACCCACAAAATTCTGGAAGGTGTAAAACCAACCCTGCTTACCTTTCATACCAAACTTAGAGTGTCTTCCAAACTTCAGAATAATGAGGGTTATTACTAAGCCAGTGCACACCAGTGCTGCAATTCCCACCACAACATACACCTAAAAAAAAGGAGGACACAAACAGACCTGTTTGTTTTGTTCTTGTGTCTTCAAAGACATCCAGCATACATTCAGATTAATCCAGTTGGGAAAAGAGATTCATTTCAACTGGGAAACATTTGCCTTCAGATCAAGTACAGAAAACAGACACTTGTTGAGGTTTCTTCTGTTCCGCAGAGAACAGAGATTCAGACACTTATGAGAAATTTTTCAACATCCTGCACATTCAGGGCAGGTGGGAGGGGATGTACATCACCCTTTTCCCTTCCAGCAGAGGGCATGTTACAAGAAAACACATAAGAAAAGCACACAGGAAAAAACAATTTACTGTGAGGATGGTTGAATACTCGTATAAATTACCTGGAGTGACTGTGAAGCCTCCATCACTGGTAATACCAAAACCAGAGAGGACACAACCATAAGGAACCCTATGGGCCTGCTTTAATCAGGGGAGCTTGGACCAGAGGACTTACACAGGTCCCACCTTTACTACCTCAGCAGTTCAAAGACTCTGTTATATCAGATGAGACAAGACTGTCTTGGATTTTCCCAATTTTTTAGCACATTGTCCCAACTCACAGTCTGCTCTCTGGTTCATGAATGCACATTCTCCACTGCCTGCTGCTTTACAGAGTCACTGGTGGAGGGAGGCTGCAATGTCAACCAAGCTGGTAACCCACCATCAGTTTCCAGCATTTCAGTTCAGGAAAGCACGAGAGGCAAGGCAGCAAAGGAGGAGGCCCATCCGTTCAGCCACTTGTATTAAAATCTAGCACAAGCCATTTAATCAAAAACCTACATGGAACCATGTCTTAAAACACATAATTAGATTTTGAAAATTCATTGCGGTACATCACCCCTCTAACGTGGAGGTGACTCCAGGAAGGGTATTCAACCAACAATCTTCAAATTATCTTGGTGGTCTTTGTTTTGTAAGAGAAGATTTGCTTTCCTTGACTAAAAACTAGATGCAAAGTCTTAGGCTAAAAAACTGACAGTTAAATTGTTCAGAAAAGCAAGACACAAAACAGCAGTTTTACTTGAACTGAAAAGTGATTCACTCATTCTAAAAAAATGGGGGAAGGACAAGAGTGGGGAGCACTGATTTTATTCTTCGTCCTTTTTTTTTCCTGAGTTTTGATCACAACACAGCAACAGCTTTCTGATAGGTCAGAGTCTTATTATAGTGTCTGCAATTTTGTGAGTTGTATGACCAAAAAGCCCACAAAGATCAGAGACCAGGAAACAATGCATATACTTACAGTAATGCTATCTTCATTCTCTTTGTTGGAAACATCCGTTGAAGTGATTTGATTACTGTTATTTGTGGCATCTCCAAGATCATTAGGTGTGGTTTCATACTCTTAAGAAAGGAAAAAATGTTGCTTTTATAACTTCATAACTTTGATGGGGAAATGGCTTTCTATATTATTTCTGCTCTGTATGATAGTAAGGCCACTGTCAACTTTGGGAATTTAAGCTCTTTGGACACAACTCATAATTGTTAAAGAAGCTGGAATGTTTTGGGGGAAATCACCGTGGCATGTAATTGAACAAATGTGCTGTGACTGACAAACATGAAAAGAGAAACAACCTACATCATAATGTGTATCCCTACTGGAAACACTGGAGTTAAATGAGAACTCCATCCATAGAGCTATTTTTATGTGCTTCTGACTTCCCATTAAAAATGAAAGACTGCCCTCTACACTGAACTTCACCAGCCTTGTATTCAGTGAAATATAGGACAGTCTTAGAAATTAGCTTGAGCACTTTTGTTTAGCTGAGAAGAACTCAACAGATGGGTTTCAAGCTATCTTACTAATAACAAATGTGAAATAGCTGTTTTCATTTGTTTAATAAATAATTTTTAAAATCCATGTTATCTGCGTAGAGGTTACAGTTTAGCATTGTTATCATATAAAACTTTAAAAAATTAAACTGCATGAGATGGTAGGAAGGAAGTTGATTGATTTATCAAAATAATTCCACTGACATGGCTGCAGGGGCAAAACCAAAACTATTCCATACAAAGAATGATCATGGCTCAATTATTTATAAGAACTTCAAAATAAAACACAGATATTTACAGTCCATGATTTCCTGAAAAAAATTATTCAAATGAGAGAAAAAGAATCAAATGTTGTAATTATGAAGTTACAAGAAACATACATTAAAATAAAATTTTAAAATGCATTTATTTTATTATTCTATCTGGGAACACAGATACCATTTTAATTTCATGACTGTAATATATGTAGATGAAAGAAACAAAGGGCAATAACTGCACCTATTACAAAATACACCTCCAGCATTGTAATTTAAGTTTGCAATTAAATAGGTATTTCTTTACATGTTTTGATTGAAATCAATGTCATAAGCCTGGAGATGAAATCTTAAATGTGAATTTGAAAAAGCTCTTGCTAACTGCAGCAGCAGGAGCATTTCTGAGCATGGAGCTCCAGCTGAGCAAGAACAGGGAGGGCTTGCACCTAAGCACTATTCTCCTTTAGCTCCCAAAGCCAGTTTGGAGAGCTCAGCTGGCAGTGTTAGTAAGAAGTTGCATTGGGCTTTTGATCTTCAGGCATGCAAGGACACATTTGCTTTCTGCAAAGCACTTGCAGGCTGCAGATTTTTTTTGGTACAGGAAGCTGTCAGCTACCTCTGGCACCAGTGCTACAGTCAGCACAGTCAGGATGCCTAAACAACTCACATAGTCTATTTTGGCTCTAAACTATGCATGCCAAAGGACAGGACTCTTTCAAGACAAAATAGATATTAAATATACAGAACTTTCAAGACAAAAAAAAATTAATTTTCCCAATCTTTTACCATTTGAATTCTCCAACTCTGCACTATATCTCTGTGTGTATAGCTCACCATGGAGCATGGTTAGAGCAGCAGCAACAGGAGCATGAACAGCATTCTTTACTCATCCAGGTAGCACAATACCTGCCTGAATGGCTCACCTGCACAAGCAGCCTGGACTTTCAGACAAGGTTCTGTGCTGACCATCTGTCACTGTGAGTACATCCTTTGTCAGAGCAGAGGAGAAGACTACTACTTCACTATTTGCAGGCAAAGCCTGCTTTATAACAAGTACTTCAGCCTAAAAAAATTGGGCTTCCTTTACAATTAGCTGGGAAAATTTTCACGAAGATGGTTTTGGCCAACCATATATTTATTATAGTTTTAAAAGGCTACCATATAAAACAAGTATTTAGAGCCTTTGCTGCTCTGACTTTGTAAAACAAACTGCGAAGAAGGAAAATTTTTGCTCCCAATTTCACCAGTAAATAACAGCTGACGTTATTTGTAGTTCTGTTTATGCTCAGGCCTGTTCTAAACTACTGGAAATCTCACCCTGGAGGTCTAATGAGAACCACAGGTCTGGTCTGTGAATCCTCTGAGTGCACTTCTATATTAAAATAGGGAAGTGCTAAGGTAGACTGCATTTGTATACTGATGGTATGCTGACATTGCTTGGTGCCTAACTGTGAATCATTTGTATTTGAGGTATTGCCAGATCTTCAAAGCCCCTTGAAATGGGTGAATCAGGCAAGGAAAATACACGTGACAGCTATCCAGCCCAAACCGGACTATCTGAGTTACACAAATTCCTGTTCACTTCACTATGAAATCCTGACATAGACAGTCAGCACTCTTACAGACAGGGTCACGCCTTTTGACTCATGCTAGATAAGGCTCATATTGCTTTAGGGCCAGGTTCTCTCATTCTCTGTACCTCATGCAGCCACCAGTGACTAATAACAGCTGCACAGCTGATGCTGGCCAGTACTTTACAGCCATTTCACAGACAAGGTGCATGGCAGCTGGGACAGACACAACAGCACAGTCACAGCAGCACCTTGGGCTCACTCAGCACAGTCATTCTGAGGTTTGGCAGATATGGGGCAGGCTGTCTCTCTCATGTTCACAACCACATTAGAAGAGGTATCATGGCATGAAAATAACTTGGAGCCAAAGGAGCTGGCTTTGCACTCAATTTCCTGCTCAGACTCATGTGAGTCTCTTTATTTTTCTCAGTTACTTTCCAGATGGTGTCAGGACGGCATTCCCTCTCTGTGTTTTCCAAGAGGTGCCGCAGAGGTGAGTTAGAGGCACACTGCGGCAAGCAGTGCCCCATGCAGGCAGGACTCCCCTCAGCAAACTCAATGTCATGCAGCCTGATGTGACCTCATCTGATCTTCTGATTTCTGTTGTATGCCCAAAACATTTAACAAAAACTTTTGGAAATCACCTCAAATCACAAGGACAGCAGTTTCAAACAGCAGAAAGAACGGCCAGGAATAAAGAGGAACGCTGCCTTCACCAGGACTAGGTCTTGCAGGCTGTGACCTGCTAGCAAAACTCAAAGCACATATCTCAGCAGAAACCCACCCAAGGCAGTCGAGGTACAGCACTCACATGGCTAAAGCCATACACAGGCATCAGGACCTTGATAAACAGCTCAGAATCAAAATCTTCATGCATACAACTTACACAATACAACACATGAAGAATCTGAGCAAACCATCACCACTTTCCCATCCCCAACCTCCTCCTCCAAAAAAAAGATTTTGGAAATTGGGGGAGGGGAAGCTATCCTTTGGAGTTTCTAAGCATTTGAAGTCAAATTGATGCTTCAATTGCACATTTGCTGAAGTTTAATGACGTGGAATGGAATCAAAGCAATAACATTTAGATCAGCTTTAGGTAACTTGAGTCATGGGCTATTTCATCCAAATAAAAAGTACTCCAAACAGGATCCAGCTTCGAGCTGTTTGGGTATGTTGGTTAAGATGAACTTTTCTACTCACCAGAAGTACACCAGAAATATTTTTAAAAACCAGACAGTTGCTTTTCATTCTGCAGCTTCTATTTCAGTGCACACTGCCTTTCACTTGGTACATTTTGCCTAACTAGAAGCTAATGTGAACACTGTGCCATCAAAATCTCCTGGCACACACTCAGCTACCACTGAATTGATGGTCTGCTTATGCAAGAGAGATTAAGGGAAGGTACAAATGAGCGGACAGAGCAAAATAAATTGCCTACAGGAAAACTTACTTGTGCCAACTTCATTTCTAAGTGGGATTTAGGGGTATATTTTTGGAGGCAAAACAAGTATGGAATCATCCCTGAAAAAATAAATTAAGTTGTATA
>VZTZ01047871.1:0-23108 GCA_013400955.1 Drymodes brunneopygia | reverse complement strand
AAAATAAAGCAGCAGCAAAAGACTCAATCCAAAAACATACTTTGGCAAAAACATGTTATGCTGCACAAGCAATATGGTATTTCTAAGGCATATTTAGCATGTTCTGTTACTTTGACAAGATATATGCGACTTGGACTCCTTCAGCTCAATTTTAACATAGAGAGTTGGTAAATGAATAAGCTAAAATAAAAATATCTATTATTGGTAAAAATCTCTTCCACATTCGCTAGCCATTTTGGATCAACTATGAGAACAGCCTCCAAAATAAACCATGACCATTTCTTGCTCACTTTTTCACAGCACTTAGTCTCAAACAATCAAGTCACTCTCAGCAAGAATTGGAAACCAAGAACTTTAGCAGACTGAAGATAGCTAAAAATTCAGCTTGTAAAACATGACATTCATTCTTCCAGGTCTTCACATTTAAAAAAAATTCTTAATTTACAACATGAACTTGGATATCTTTAGCACAATCAAAATCCCACTATGGTACATGGTTTCCTCACTTTCATGCCTGCATCCTCAAACCAGTGAAAAACAGTTCTTCAAGAAGCATGCTGAGCATCTTAGTACAAATCACATCTTCATCATGCTTGATCCAACTCTGAAAGTGGAGTTTTACACTGTTGATGTAGATCATGCTTCAGACTTACACGCATTTACTTTGGGTAGACAGCTGGATTATAGGTGAGGGGATTTTTAAAATTTTCTTCTTTTTTTTTTTATCTTCAGAGTAGATTGTCCAAGTGATGCAATAACCAGAGAATCAGTTTAATGCTCAGTGAGTGTACCCCACCCCTTGAAATATCAGGACTGGTATTTAACTCAGTCATGAAGATGTGAAAATGAACATAATACCAGGGTGTGGGCCTTAATCTTTATGCTTCAGTGTACAATATGTAGGCCAAAAGAAGAAACTACACAGTAACAACAGCACTGAAAAAGCCTTTAAAGGATTTGAAAGAGCCTGACAGTGCTTTAAATAGCAATAGCATAGAACAAAAATTGTAATATGATGCATTTGCTTTATGCGAGCTTCAGTGGAGGAGACAACAATGTTGCGATGTTTTCTAAAGCTCAATGCCATGATTCTTGCAGGAGAAGACTAAAAACAATATTGAGGAGGCTAAGTAGATAAGCCATTTCCCCCGTTGTTAATTTTTAAGACTGGTTTGGTGCCATCCACTATGCATGAACTAATTCCTAATGCAGTTATATCCTGTCTGTACATAGTCCCATTTCCTCTACACTGTTTTTGTGATGCTTACTCCACCACAGATCTTGGGAAATTCTTAAAGAACACAACACAGTTTATACTGGTAGACTTATATTCCATAGGAATATAAAAGGGACGGAACAAATAAATCATGTTTTCTTTCTAATTTAGAGGATAGCTACAGTTCTATTTACTGTGGACAGAAGCATAAAGAGAAAAGCAGTACGAGAAAGGGGATTTGGATCAAAGACAAAAAAAAATGATAAAATCACCTAATGTATTAGAGGTAGCTGATACTCTGTTAGAAAATGAAGTCAGGTTCATATTAAATAATCAGGGTGTAAGAGAACTTCCATTGTACACAGACCATCCATGAGGTGAACTTTTTAGCTGAACAATTACAATGCAGTATCAGGGGACACCATGGTATGTTTCTGTAATGAGTTTCTTTAAGGAAGAACTCCAGAGAAAAAAGAGGAGAGGAGCAGTGAGCATAGCAGGAGTAAACAAAGCCTGGTTTCATCAGCTATTCAACTTCTCCAAAGGATGGGAAAGCAGACCTACCATCTCTCTCCCTACAGCAAACTGAGCTGAAAGAGAAAAAATAAAATAGTGACCATATTTTTATGGTCTGTGTCCTGAGATTTAGGGAGAGAATTTAAATATCCACCACCTTTCTTTCTGTCAGATAACATAAGAGAGCACCACTGTTTAAAAAAAAAAAAAAAAAAGAAGGCAACTATTTATATCACATGGTCAAAAAGCCAAAGATATATACAGCCTCATATTTTGAGGTATGACTACGCAATTATCTGCACAAAATTGCGACTTATATTTCCACTCCAAATGTGCAAGGTCCACTCAGAGTTTTCTTCCACATGCTCCAATATGCTTATATGTACAGTGACTGTTATTACAGCTACCTCATGTATGGTTTTGAAGATGTGGGAAAAGATCAAACCACAGTGAACATCAATCACTTACAGAAGTCCTTGCAATTCAGTGAGCTAGTCCACTTTGAGCCTGCCCACACAGTATTTAGAAAGGGCAAGGGGGAATCTTTGAAGCAACTGAAAGTGCAACCATCTTGAATGCTGATACTCCCAGCAATGTAGGTGCCCAGCTACCACCTAGACAAATGGCAATTGGACATCAAAATGCCTGTTAAGACCTAAGACCTTATCCATTCTGCCTCTCGGTTACTTGTTTTCTCTCCAGTTCCCTCTGGTGTCCTATAAATAATATATTATCATGAACTCATTTGACTGCACTATCAATTTTGCAACAAGGCACTAGATGCAACACAAGCATCCTCCACATCCTTGAACACATTGCCTGGTTCCATTCATATGCAGTGCAGCAAGTTACCAAGGGGCTGAACTGGCACTCAGTGCTTTTCAGGATAAGAATTGAGGCTTGGGAAAACTTCAGAAATAGCAAACTTTTCATTAGCCTTGGCTGGCATGGAGGATGGTTACTCAAAGAGAAGATTTACAGAGCACTGGCATGGCCTCCCTTGAGAAGCAAGAAACAAAAAAATGTTCAAGAAAAACATTATTTTACAATTAATATTGAATACATTCATTCAGAGAAAAAAAAAGTCCTATAAAAAGTTTCCTCAGACTGTCCAAAAGCACTATTTCACCACTTTCATTGACTTGCAATTGCTAGCATTAAAGAAAAAAAACTACACTCACCATCTCCAGGCACTGACATGAAATGAGCATCAACTCGCTTTTCATCTTCTCCATAATCATTCTTTGCCAGTAAGGTATAAGCACCATTATTCAGGTGTGTAGGATTGTCCAGCTGAAGGCAGCCATGGTATTCACTTTGATTGATAACATGTATCTTAGTACAGATGTATTCAGACTCGTTCAGTACAGCTCCTTCATAGAACCACTGCAATGTGGGCTTAGGGTTCCCTTTCACAGTGAATGGAATACACCAGTGGTGGTCTGGGGTTGGAGATTCAATAAATGTGATATTTGGTGCAACTATATTGGAAAAAAGAATGAAGAACATCAGAATATTCTGAGCATGTCCTTCCTCCCTTCTGTCTCTCCCTCCCTCCCTCCCTCCCAAGTTATCATGGAAGTATTTTTCATTCATCAGTACAAAAGTATGTTACTAGATGTAATGGTACCTATTTGAAAGATACTCACACAGGAACATACCTGCTCTGCCTAGAGTACTATGTTGAACTGAACTGAACTGAAACCACTCTTTAGAAAGAAACAAACCCAACTAGTTTCAAAGACTGAAAACATGTTGAATCACTTAAAATGTATAAAGTGTGGGAACTTCAGTTACTAGATGACTTAGAGGGAAGAGAGAGACATTTTAACTTTACTTTGCTGAAAAAATGGTGCACCAGAGTACTGAAGGAAGACAATAGTATTGAAAGTATATAAAATTGGCCAAAAGCAACTACTACTGGAAAAAAACTCAGCTAGGAATCCAAATTTACAGCTTATTTTCTTAACAGAATCAAAGACAGAAGAGATTATTTAAATCTCTAGATTCTTCTGTCAGGGAAAAATAATTCTCCACGGTACATATTCTCATCCTTGTTCAAACCTGCCTCAAGTTTACAGACTTCTTCTGTTTCCCTCAAGAGATTATTCCGACACCTTGCCCAATATTTTCCTTTTTATTTACTCCTAACTACATCCAATTTCTTCTAGTTATACTTCCTTTTATCACTCATAACAGTGCCAAACTCAGAATCTCATTTACACCCTTCAAAAAATTCTAGTTTATGTTCATTCCCATAGTTATTACGTATCCAATTTCAACCTACAAACCCACATCTATAGTGTTTTTTCTAGTTTACTTTGTCATGAGCACATGTTGAGCAAAATTTGCCATCTACAAAGTGTTCCATTCCCATCTTCAATTAAACAGAGAGTTGTAACTTGTGAAAACATGCTGTATAGTTGATGTAAAATGAATTCAGCCTGGAGCTTAGATCTAAGAAACCAGTGCTTCTCTACACTTTATGCCCCTTCTCCCTTCCTTGGCCCTGAGAAATGCTATGACAAATAAATTTACATCTGGCCGTACAAATAGTGAACGAAGCAGTTGTTGTTTTAGCTAGTAAGAACTTAAACATGTGTAGTCTTGTATAATTCTACTAGCCTTTTGATATGTTCACACTGCAATTCCTAAGACAGTGTGCATGTACATACACACCATTACAAACCTTCCCACACAGACAGAGCCATACAGTATTCAGGATTTCAGACCTTTACCTACAGATTGTTTTAACTGGAAGACAAAGCAATCAGAAGTAAATTTTTTGCAGAATACAGAGCTGAAAAAATAAATGTAACAATGGCTGACTGGGCAACTCCTAGCATTAACTGCAGTAGGTAGCTCACACACCTTAAGGGTTTTCATTTCAACAGCCTGAAGGTCCAAAAAGTACCCAAAACAGTTCCTGCGAATGCAGTTTGGCCTCGAGGTCTGTATGGAGGCCCACATACGTACAGAATACCGTAAGCTCAGCAGAGGCTTGGTCCTCTCCCACAATGTTCTCTGCTACACACGAAATCTCCAGTCCACTGTCCATTGACGAAACATTCTTGATGGTGAGAGAGGCTGGGTTCCTATTTGTGTCACTCTACAAATGATCAGAAAAACATGTATGCGTCAACCACAGCATCAAGAACAAAGGAGAGGGAGGGAATTACTGGCCACAGCTGAATGGCATTTCTCTTTCTCCCTTCCTTTTAGCTGTATCTCTCCACAATTAATCAAAGCCTTATTGTAGTGTCTTATCCAAACAGATTTCAAACACGTACAGAACCAATTCTAACAGTCAGTGGCAGTGGATTCAAAGCACTCAACCATGTTTCTGCCCTGCCCCTTTCAAACTGTGCCTTTTTTTTTACCACTTTATCCCCTCTACACAAATGGTTGTTCCTCTAATCGTATACACTTGCTTATCCCTCTCTCCTATTTCATGACTGATTTCTATGGTCTACCTCTACCTGTTCTCTAGAACTTATTTTTCCTGGCTATATTCTGTTCAATCCTTGCTTTACCCATCCTTTTCTCTCTTTCTTTTAAATTTATGCTTGACAGCTCTTCCACTGCTGCCTTCTGAGCCCTACTGTATCTTGACATGTCTTCTCTCTCCTTCTTAACCAAATTTTTCTTGAAAGCTTTCTTTTCTCAAGAAACCTTCCTCAAGACACTGCACTTCTAGTACCTTCGACTACCTAAGATATTGCCTAAGTACTGTTTTATGTGTTTAAGAACAGGCTAATTAAGGTAAGAATGATGATTCTTAAAAATCTAGATTACGATTCTTAGAAAGCTGTGTCTATCTAGAGCCTTAAATAACATACTGACTATGCAGCTATGTCACACTGACTAAGGAAATATGGCTGAATTACACACACACACAAAAAGCACTAGCAAAGCTAGCTGTCACTCTGATGTTCATAAATCAGGCCCTTCATAAGATCTCCAAATAATTATTATTTCCTTACTTGAAATTTTTATAAAGAGCTCCACTATTTTGTTAAACTGGAAAGGAACCAAAACACACTCCAAACATAAATAATAACCACGATAATTTTTAAAACTACTTTTGAGGTACTTTTTGTAATGTACATTACAAAAAGTAATGTACAAACATTTTAGTTAGTGCTACAGACAACACAAACAAGTAACCCACTATAATCTTAATACTGCAGGAACCTTAGGTGGCAGTCACAAGGAATATGTGGGAACACTCCTGCACACAGTCCTGTGCACCCAGAATTTTGAACCTTGAGATGACACCATAAATCCACTTGAGTACAATGTCCCTTTGATCTCTGTGTGACAGTAGGGGATGCAGGTGGAAAGGCAAACACCCCTTTGCACATTTCCCTATTTCACAATTCTCAGATGTGAGCAGTGCTCAAAGCTGGACTGAAAGCAGAGGGGCTCAAACACAGGCTCAGGGTTGAAATCTAGAGCAAGAAAAATCTAAACAACATCAGTCAAACTATCCATCGATGAACACAGAAACTCAGAACATAAAGGCTAGCTTTGCAGAACTAGACTAGAGTCTAGTTTTAACCTTTGCTAATGTCCCTCTTTTCAAAAAAACAGGAGAGAGAAAACAGGGTAAAGCAGCATACACGATGCAGAAAATGAAGGCAGAAACTGAGATATGGAAGTAAAAGAAAAGAAACCAAAAGCAACATTCAAAAAAAAAAGGGTCGTCATGAATGGCAAATAAGGTCTAACAGGCTTGTGCTCTTCTACTGAAAAGACTGCTGTGCTTCATGGCTAAGCTTGAAGCAAACTGACCATGGCATTTCAAAGATAGGAGGGTTAAAAAAATTAGATGACCTCACTTGTTGAACAGTATCCCACATTTGTTTTGGCTCCTAGAATTAAAATTGTAAAAATTTTTTTTTGAAGAGTGCAACTTGGCAGAGGTTCTCCAAACTGTTTTAATTTCTTGTTCTCGATGACAACTGATGCCTTGATGCCTTTGGGGAGTTTTACAGATCAGAGAAAATTTTAAAAATACAACTAGAGCTCAGCAGAGCTATTACTTATGAAAGCTGGAATGAAAGACAGACTAGTTAAATTCTATACAAGCCTGATATAATGAACTTTGGAAAGAAGATATAAAAACTATGAGAACCAAGAGGTCCTGTCTCTTCCTCACTGTAGGAAAAGTTTTGGAGGTACACATCCCACACCTCGTAGAGACCAAGAACCTTTAGGCAGTGTGCACCATCATGAATATAGGAAAGCAAATGCCATAAAATCATAAAAAACATGGGTTTTTCCTACTGTGAAATAATAGCAATATATGAGGTCAGTAGCTGTATGTTGATCTGTTTATACGATCCTCCTTTTTCAGTATTTCAATCAGAAAGGACTTAAGCAGCACACAGTTTACAAAGCCAGAAAATATAAAGAGCCCAGAAAACAAAATTTCCCCACCTAGGTGATTTCAATAAAGAAAGATATTCATATGTCATTAAAAAAAATAAACCAGAACAAAACCAACCTGACAGTCTTTTAAGTAAATTCTTCAATTTCAAGACTTCCTGTTGCTGCTAAGTATGTTGAAGGAAAATCACACAAGCCACAAAATATTTACAACCAAATGCCAACACACCAAATTTTGAAATGAAAATAAAATAAAATTATGGACACGAAGTTTTTTTCACATTCAGCATAGATTGGATTTATTCTCTGTAGGCAGGTATTAGTGATAATAAGAGACTCCTTGTGATTCAGTATCCCAATTCACATTACTTCACATTACTCTCATTTACAAGTGAACATCCAAAAAACCAGAGTGTAAATGAGAGTCTTGAGAATTAAATGTCTGCCCCAAATGCACTGCCACAGTCACCCTGGATTGAAAGTAACTGGAAGATAAATGTAATCCCAACATTAACTTTCTATTTCATCTTTTAACAGAAAGTTAACTAGAGCTGGACAGGAAACTTCATTCCATCCTTCAGCAGGTGTCACCTGAATTGTCATGTGTTTGAATTTAAACCTTACCTCATGGTTTGAAACAAGATTAGTTACCACCCAGGACACATTTGGGGGTGGCCTGCCAGTAGTATCACAGTACAACGTGATGCTCTTTCCTTCCACCACGGTGATGTTGTAATTGCTTAAGTTTGCTGAGGGCAAGTCTATGATAGAAACAACAGCACAATAACCCAACATGTATTTGTATTTGACAGAATAGACACCATGCAACTCTAAGCAAGCTATATAAATGCAAGCACTACGTCAAATATTAAGTGCAGTCAGTACTATTCAGTCAGGCAGTACAAACAGCGTCTTTGGAAATATACAACAGCAATCTTCAGCTGCTATGTATTTTCTGCACCTCCTCTGCTTCACATCCTAAGAAAACATTACTGCACGTGTAAATACATTAACTAGTTAACTATATAGCAATATATACCAGGTGAAAAAAACAAATTATCTTAACTTCAGATTTTAACTTCAAAATAAAAAAAACCCCTTCCTTTACTCTTTAAAGCTGGAAATTGTATGTCTGTTTATAACAGCTACAAAGCGACCTCTGTTCTCCACAATACTAACAGGAAAATCCCATTAGCTCCCAGTATCCCACAAGAGACTGCAGCCCTCTCTCTCATACAACGATGCAGCTCAGAGAGAGTTGGGCAAAACCTAGATCTTAAGCTCAAAGTGAAGGAAACAGAGAACTTAACAGATTGAACTGGAGAAGGGAAAGGACAGAAGAGAGGGTTAGCAGTTGCACTAAGTTCTACTCAAGGCACCTCAGCTGACTTTTAACACTGCCCTCAGGAAAGCAGAAAGGCAATGAGATGGTAGCACTTGTCAGGAAACAAGACAAGGTTTTACAAGAATCAGGACTCCCCCTCCATCTTACAGAGTTATAAATCACTCTGTGCCTTGTTCCAAGGCACCCAAAGCAATGGGAACTTCGCAGAGAGTAAATTTATGCTGAATGTTTACAAAACCACAAGGAATTATAGACTGACCCTCTCCAAAATAATACTAGCAATATCAGTAGATTTCAGGCTCAGAGGAACTCACATTTCATATTTATTTATGTAGCAAATAATTATGCACCATTCTAGCTATAACATCATTCTTAAAAGATACTACGTCATCATTTGAAGCTGCTACTGTAAAGTGTCTTGGTCTCCTTTATGAGGCATTTCACGTCAACTCTTCCAGGCAAATTTTACCTGCAATTTATCATCTCAAATAATCAAGCTTATTTGCTGTAAAGGATATTTATGCATGATCTTGCAATGACTTTTCTTTTTCTGAAAAAACAGCTCTCTTTGGTTTTATTTTTTATTTGAGAGTACAGCAGTTTCATCATGGACTTGCTGATATAGAAGTTTAGCAGAGATGTTTTTCTGTATGTAACAGATTCAAATCAAATAAATAACCATCAAATCTCTGTGAACACATTTATATGTTTGCTGGAGGTTCAATAGAAGCTAGATGTATTAGAAACCTCCCTTGAATTAGTTCAATAAAAAATAACTGAGTGGAAGCAATACAGAAAAGAAGATGAATAATTTTCCAGACAATGCTTTCTTGCCTAATAAGATTTGAAGATCAGCACAAGTATACAGTAACTGCTCAGGCAATTCTCATGGTGTTTCAAGTAGTGCAGTAATATGATTCCCATTATAGGCTCCACGTATTTCTTCTATTATGTTCACTTTATAAATCATGTGTTGAAGTTTATTGAGACAGAGCTGGAGAGTTTGTACGCCTTGATGCAGTAATCTGTTAGCGAAGGTAGCCATCTGCTCTAGCCTGCTGTGAATTCAGACCTCACCAGTGTCTGTCAACTAGCTGAGCAGGAAATAAAACTAATCTTAGGGAATATTTGGATATTAATTATGCTAGTTAGGGAACAAGGAGAGAAGTAATGAGATAATTTGCTTTATAAAGTTACACTTCCACAATACCTCAGAATGCTATTCCCATTACTCCTGCCAGACCTCAACCTACAAAGAGATTAAAGATCCCCACTCTTCTTAACCCTACTACTTGGGAGGAGGTCCACATGATAGATTAGCATTTCATTGTGCACACTGGCACAGCTCCTACTAACACATCATTTCATGTGAAACCTCTCATAAAAGCAAAAATAAAAACAACTTTGGTCCCTTACAGCTCTCCTTTAATAGCTGCTAAGTTTTGAGACAAGTTCTTCCTGCAATGTGTTTATTTATAGGATAAGTAACTGAAGCTAAATTCCACTGGTACTA
This sequence comes from Drymodes brunneopygia, assembly GCA_013400955.1. Classification (NCBI taxonomy): domain Eukaryota; kingdom Metazoa; phylum Chordata; class Aves; order Passeriformes; family Petroicidae; genus Drymodes; species Drymodes brunneopygia. Next base: position 13,127 of record VZTZ01047871.1, on the reverse strand, counting down.
GCTCTGCTGTCCTCCCAGAACTAGATCTAGTTCTGCTTATTTGCAGAAGTCTGCCCATGTCATGTTGGTGTTACATCTCTAATGGAAACACCTACATCATGCTGCATCCTGCCAGAAAGCTATAAAATAAGAGTGCTCATTATTCTGCTTGTTCGTAAAGCTACACTAAAAACCAGTTGCAAGGCCCCTGCATCTAAAAAGGTACAAATGGAATAGAATGGAGTGGAATGGAATGGAATGGAATGGAATGGAATGGAATGGAATGGAATGGAATGGAATGGAATGGAATGGAATGGAAAGGAATGGAATAGACTACAGTTAGAATTAGAGGTAGAATAGATTAGAAATCACATTATTGTGTGTGTTTTCTTTTACTCTTTTTTCAACTTCCAAGATGGGTGGAAAACAAAAGATTTGTCTTGGGATTAATTTTTTTTCTGGTTAGATATATTGAGATAGTGTGCTTTAACTGCAAGCTAATTTTGCTTTTATTTCCAGGGGCACCCAGACTGCTCCACAGCAGAATCCATACTAGTTGAGATGTGGCTCTATTTGGGAAAAGCAAGACAGTCACATAAGGCCTCATCTAGACATGTGATATATTGCCTTTACCAGCAAAGCAATAACACTAAGCAGCAAAACCTGTACTGAAAAATAACTGTATATTAAAAGAACACAATGGATCTTAACACGTACACATGCTAGGTTTAACACATACTGTGCTCAGTGTAGTGTGAGACCATTTACATTGGCCAGTAACATTTGACTCTTACACAACTACAGAGATATCCAAACACATTGCCTTTTCTCCCGAGTTAATTTGGTTAAATACAGGGTTTTAGATGGGTATCACTTGTGTTGATAGGGATGTACATTTTAAAGGACTTTGTAAACAGCAGTTGATACAAACCATCAGATAGCATACTCAAATACTTTTGTAAACTGCCAGCAAAGTAAGATTAAACTGTAGCATAAGGGCCTATACAAGATAGACATGACATCATCTTTCCACAAGTTTCATCTTGATATCTATCAGACACATTACTCCATATCCCAAAGCTCAAAACACAATCTCTGTTCCAAACTTTGATAGAATTATTATAATTCTGGATACCAGCAATGAACCTGCTAGTACCCGATTGATTTTTCAAGTTTGTTATATTCTAGACCTTAACCTTCTGCAGCAATGTGTTGTATATAGGCTGTATACAAAAGCCATTCCCTTTCACAAGTTCTGGAATTTCTCACTGACATTCAAATTTATTGAGTACTCTCCTGTTCTGGTGGAACAGAGTAAAGAGAGTTTCTGAATTATCTTTTTAAGACCACCTTGTTTTATTTTGTTTTTCAATTCCTCTTTCTTTTCAATAATCTATTCTACAAAATAAACTACTGTACAAAAATCGGAGGACAGAACCTGCTACTGAGAACTTTAAACTGTAATGTAGAGAGTAACATAGTTTGAGAGATGAAATCATACACTAAAACCCATGTGTTTGCATTATGCACTAGCACATAATGGCTGTGTGCTTTCACCACATACAGAATGTATTTTGTCATATTCAGCATGATTCCATTTTATTCCCAGGAATAGGCAGCTCTGGATTAGAATAAGCAGACACCTCCCTCACCGCAGCACAACTAGACAGAACTGGAGACAAGCAGGAGGAACTCACTTATGTCAGCTGACTCTCTCTAAATATCATCTCATGCTTTAGGAGAAACAAACACTCCTTTAAGTAGGATTGGGGGGGGGGGGGGCATTCACCTTCACAGACTGCATCTTTAGTGCAAAAGGATGGCCTGAAGCCATCCGACAGTGAAACTGTCAAGCATCACTAGGGAATGACTCACATCTTCCCTGTGCATAGCTGGGACTTCAGCAACCACAAAACCAACATTTTGGATGCCATTTTCAAAGGTTACTACTACATCTGGCTACACAACTGTCAATGGAAATTAAGAAAATGAATGTGCCTATATTCCTAGAGGGCCTTCCAAGTCTTCATGCTGCTACTTATTACTTTCTACAGAAAACTTAAACTGGCCTTCCTAGAGCCAGACTGTCACTAGATGTCAGAGGAAGGATATGATCCAATAGAGAAATAAAAACTCTAGTCTGTGACCCAACTCTTAGCACCAAAATCTTCAGCCAGTATACTAAAGGAACTTTTAAAAGAAGATGGTCTTAAGCCAGAAGCAGCAAATCTACCATTAAACCAAAGATACTGTTTCACTATCTGCGGTTATAAAAATTTCTTACAAAATTATTCCCAGAATCTGCGTTTTTTCTGCTTCAACTTTCACCTGCTCAGTTCTAGGATTTGCTCAGCTGCCCAAAAATCTTCAAAAATTCTCTGGTCAATTAGCCGCACGAATACCTAAGAAATTACATGATAAAAAATTAGTACCTGAGAGAATACTGTAAATTCAATATTGAATTCATTTATGCCATCTTTTGCACACTAAGCCTCTGATTTTCATCAGCCTCTCAACAAACTCCCAGAAGTCTAGACATGACAGAGTATCACTAAATGGTTTTCAGTGTGGCTCATGACATCTTTTTGCTTGGCATGCTTTTGGAAGTCAATTCATTGTGTGATAAAAATAAGAAGCTACTAAGAAAAAAAAGGTCATTTTTTTCTGCATCTGATTTTTAACCAGGTAATTTTAATCCTTACCTGAAATCCTTAATCATCTTTTTAATAAATATATCAGAATGATTAAATTAATACTGAGGCAGCAACTGTCTATCAAAGTGAACCATTCAAGGCAGACTACCAGAACCACTGATGTGTAAAACATCCATTGCAATTCTTAGGGTACAGAGATTCAAATCAGTCTACTTTCTTCACATAAGGTTCCAGTACAGTCTAGGGTTCTTGGTTCTCCTGGTTTGGCTCTTTCAGTCTAGGGAGAACAAATACAACTAATTATCTAACTACAGTACAGCCTGGTAACAACCACTACTTGTACTGCCTGGAGCCTGAAAACAGGATGGTTGACAATGCAATTTGTTATGAACTGTCACATGGACCTGCAAATTTCTTTTGAGGTTTTACTGGATCAAAATAGGTTGTATCAATGTACAGAAAACAGGATATGATGATGCAATGCTCCTTGTATCATTCTATTGAAATTGTGCCTTGTTTGCAAAGGCAGTAATGTTTACAAATTCCAGAGGTCTTTTCCTATGTGCTTTCAAGGGTTTAAAAAAAAACAGCAAGAAACTTTTTAGTAATTCTAGCTATAAAGATAAGAGTTGTTGGATAAGTGATTCACCTCTTGGGTTTCACTTATCAAAAGCCTGCAGCCAACAAGCTGAGCCAGATTTCAGCCACTGGAGAAGCGGGCCTGTCTCCACTGAAGTATGCAGAATGACAGGGTCAAAAAGCAGCCTGGCTGCATCTTCAAAGGACTGTAAAAAGGATACCCCAAAAATTTACATGCAAAGCATGAATTGAAGAAACACAAGCAATTGTTTCCACTTCCCATTGTGTCACAACTACAGAATCAAAATGGTCAATGCACAGAAAATTGCAGAAATCTCAGAGAAATTGTAACAAGATGACAAGCACAAACATATTTAATGAAGATTTTAAAAGTATGTTGGGCAAATAACATACAGAATTAGCAGAACTAAAGAATATTTAAAACAAAGATCCCCATCATCATTTGTTTCCTGAAGATCCAAGATCCTTTTTCTCTCCAGTCTTCATTTCATGATACTAACCACCATGCACTACTCTCCATCACTTCACTAGGATTTTGCCATCATGAACAACAAAACTTGAAATTTCCAGTGGGTTAGAATTGAAAGTAAAGGCATTAATCTTAGAGGTATAAGAGGAAAATATGAAAATTAATCCAGAATTATGACCCATTTCCCCAGATTCCCATACTCTGCCCAATGTGTGTGAATGTAAATTTAAAAAGCCTGCCCTGGATCAAAATTTCTTCACATCTTCAGGAGAATATATAGCCACTGAATAAAGCACTGAATCACCACTGAATAGACATATGCTTGCCATGTGGCACAGCAAATACTGATGGGTGTTTTCCACAATGACCAAATGTACCAATGGTACTCTGCACAGGTCTGGCAGAACGTATTTCTGTCAGGAGGCAGAATGAGTGATATGGCAGCTCACTGAGCCACCCAAATATTTTAAAATACTAAAAGAAATCTGCCTCCTCTCATGGCATGCCTGATTGCCACTTTCAACCAGGAGCCTTTACAGAAAACAATTAAACAAGTACAATCTCTATCAAAAGATGAGTCTAATTTAAAGTATGCTTTCCCAGATCAAATGCACTCTTACTTTGCCTTTAAACACTCCATCACTCCGTACTTAACTAAAATTTTTGCTAGAAGCTAACTTCTTTACATAGAGCCAGCACATGCCACAATGAAGACCACAAGACTTGCTAACTCATCTTCACAACCACAGCAGCAAGCACTGTCTCCACAGAACTGTCACGCCATCCGGGGCTTCAAATGCCATCGTGAATGCAGTGCAGCCAAAAACCACCAACAGATGTGCACCCGCACAAATTCATATGGACACCGAGTTGTCATCTGCAGTCAACCTCTATAGACCCTCTGAAGGTTGCTGCTGATATTGCAAACCAGATGAAGGGCTCACATTTCCAAGATTTACATTAGCTCCTTTAACATTTTCCCAGGACCTTTCTTTTAAGACCTTTAGGCGTAATCTGGATTCTAACAGGAATGTGCTGGATAAAATAGGATCTTACAGCACCTGACCTGGTCCCCAGTAACAATACAAACACTTTTTCTGCAAGAATTTGAGATGACGTATTTTTATAGAAGGTATCAGCCTTATCAACAATTCCTTTGCTAGCAGTATCATGAAGGTATCCAACCATGATCCCTGAATATCTAAGAAAATTAAATTACATCTGGAGAAATTGTTCTAACCTGACATTTAAGCTTCAGTCACCCAACAAAGGCTTTCAAAAGAAAACCAAAGACAGGTAGTGCCATTGGGCTGAGTATGTCAGCCACAAGCTTAACAGATGAACTGAGAGCTAAACAGCCTTTGCAGTGTAAGTTAATGAGGCCCAAACCAGCTTATACAAACCTCTAACAAATGGCTTCCTATTCACTAAGTGCATGGAATGCAGTTGCAATTCCTGTATCCTTATCTGCAGAATTTCATGTGTGTCCAGACAACACTCAAAATAATGGTGACCCATCTAATGTTAAACATGTGATCCTGAAATAGGAACATTTTCAGAGAACATAATAAAAAAGTTAAATGATGGGTTTCACTTTTGGTATCAAGTATACCATATGCCAGGTATATTACTGAAGAGATGCCTTGAAGAAAGGTTTCCTCTTTTAAAGAAAAGAGCATTCTTTAGACTTCAGGATAGAGTTATCTAGTCATAAGTCTTCACCTAGACAGAGCAAAGTAAGAATACCACCAGAAAAGAGTCAAAGAGCTGTTCTCCATAGTAGATCAGTACTCCACACTTACACAGAGGTGTCAAGTCAGGCACAGAGACTACCTCTGCAAACCTGCAAAATGTGATGAGTTCAGAGACAGTACTTGAGTGATCCAGATACACTTCTTTCCTTTGGATAATGCTTTAGTTCTTTCTATTTCTAACTTCCTTTGTATTATAAACCTCCTTCACTGACATTAAAGCAGAACTTGAATCAGAATTATCAAACAAAAATCAACTTTTTGTTTTTAATATGAGACATTCACATATGCCACATGTGGCTCAGCTATCATCATTCACAATCCCTGATTTATGTAGATGGTCACATCTAAACACCAGTATGAAAGTTTGTGTTTGATTCACAAATAGATAAATGTTGCATGTCCAGAAGGAAGCTATGTACGTACCTTTGAAAATTAGATTCCTGTTGCCTTTTCAAACTCCATAAATTATTGGTTATTTCTACTTAAAAGCCAGAAAATTCTTTTAATTAAGTTTGGAAAATTTTAAAGCAACTTGAGAGCACTAGTGAAACCCCATTACTGTCAAAGTCTCACAAAAAATGAAGTTTTTCCACATAGCCCATGATCACAAATAAGAATTAAAACTCTTACAGAGAAAATAAGAACAGTTTGCTGCCACACATCATGCACCACATCTAGTTCTTCTGCCAAAATAAACAACACAGGCCAGAGAATCCATGAATATTCTGAAATGTAAACACTGAGAACATTTAAGGCTTTTTTTAAACTCACTTAATTCTGCCTGTAATATTCTCCTTCTAATAGTCTTATCAATGAAATCTGGCTGATAGTGGAAAAAAATGTCAACCCACTGGATTATGCCTTTGCTTGTGGTTTTAGACTGCATTGTACTATGATTGCCTAAGATCTAATGCTTATTTTATTGGCTCAGTAATATTAAAAATCTTTTCTGTAAATTCAAAGAAACAAATGTGTCAATCCTTCAGTTTGCCTTTTATCCTCCCTAGGATTTAGAACAACCTACCTCCAGTCTCATATTACCATTTACTTATTTACCTCTAGCACAAAAAAAATCACCAGAAACAGGCTTAAATGAAGCTAAACTCAGTTCCAGTTTATTTTCAGTCATCTGAGCAATTGCCTGTTAAAAATCATGAGTTTCCCCAACAAGCAAGAAATGGGCAAGAAGTTACTTAAGCTTGAATTTCTACATTACAACTTGTAAAATTTTGTCAGTCACACACAAGTATCTTAGTATACACTATGAGCAACACCACAGTATTTTTTGTGCAGGACAAGAGACAGGCAAAGAATGTGATTAATTAAATCTCACAGCTCTTAGACCAGACAACAGCTCTGCTGACTGGCTGCAGATGTAAACAGACAGCCAGTCTGAACATACCTTAGTGATACATAGAGCAAATTAGGACAGGAAACTAATCTATGACACTGTTCAGTAGACTGTAGCTAGCATACATGACCAGTGACAAGAAAGAAGGCACCTAAAGAAATAATATATGATAAAAAAGCATCCAAAGCTGGCACAGTCAGCTAAACTGAAAGATTAAGCACCACATCTGCATATACAAAACTAAATTGGCCAGATAAGGCAAAATGCCACTAACAAAGTAACACAAAATCTGCACAGGACTGCAGAGACAGCTGTAGAAGCCATGCCTTTTCCCAAAACAGCAGAAGATAAAAAGACTTCTTTCAGTATCACTGAAATCAATGGTAACAGCTCAATAACTGAATGTCTACCAGAGGGAGCAAGCAACACATCAACAATCAGACCCAAGGATGTGGTCCTGCCTCCCCAGCATCCAGTGAGCTCCAGGTGATCTGCAGACTGACAGTCTTCTGAGTCACCTTACCCAAGGCACAAGAACATGCCTCGCTTCCAAGGACTTAAGACACTGGTGGTAATAGCCACCAGAGCTTAGAAGCATTAGTAAGAATAAAGTGTTTACTCATTTAATCCTCTTTATAGATTTTCTAATGCTATTTATCGGATGGAAACAAAAGGAAATGTCCCAGGTTGTGGTGCTGTCCATGCTGTACAGACAACTGGCAAATGCTCTGAAAATGGCAAAACTGAACACCACCATCTCTACACACAAAAGGCTTTACCACTGTGGTAGATGTAACTTGAAAACCTTTGACAAAGTAATCACATCTGAACCTAAAACTTAGAAGAATTTGACAATTTTCATTGTATCTACATACATTTCAAATGCAGCTGGAAAAATAATTATTGATCGACACTTAACATTCCAGCTGGAAAGGATGTTCTAGATAGTGAGCATACCTGACTTAAAACCTCAAGAAAATAAATCACAAAGTTGCTGACATCTAAATTGCAGTCAATCTTTAATCACCACATTATTGAACACTTCCACCATACAAACAGCTAGCAAAGTACCACAGAAATTTCCTAATTTGCTCATCAATTACCTACAAACCAAAGCCCTATGATCAAGAAACCACATTGGCCTCTACCTACTTCCCAGCAAGAGATTTATTTACAGCACACAGCAGAAAGACATCCTATCACCAAAACATTTATCACAGACTGTATAGGCCTCTTACTAAAACACTATGAAGTAGTTAGTAACACTTAAAGAAGAGTACATGTTTGCATAGTTTATAAATTTTTAAAAAAAGAAATAACAAATTCAAGAAGAAGATGAGATGAAACCATTTCATTAGCAGAGAAAATTAGAAAAGCACAGAAAAAATGTTTTATTTTAAAAATGTAGAAGCCTACATGCCCAAATATTTCTCTTCACATCAAAGGGAGCTAAAAAACATCACAGAGTTCACAGGAAAAAAAATTCAATGTGTCAAAAGCTGAATACCTCTTCTATTTCAGTTCTATATATTAGCCTCTCAAAAGGTTCTGGAAATGAAATAAACCAGCTTCATCAGTGATTTTGTTTTGAAACTAAGTCTTGTCCTTTAAAATACAGAAAAATATCTGCAAAGACATTGAAATCAAGAGCCATGCATTCAATTTTTCAGATACCTTCCATAACACAGCCCACCAATATGGTCATTGCTCTTCACTGGGGATTCTCTGCTTTATGTCTAGGAAAAGGATGTGTTATGATCTTTATTAAAAATCTATGTCCTCCATTGGTTCATTTTGAAAAAGTAAATTAATAGCAAACAGATGCTAAAAGAAAAGAGGAAAAAAAGAGAGGGAAAACGATGCAAAATTCGGTGATATTTGGACCCTGTAAACTAACATAAATGATTTGTAGGCATGAGCTGGCATCAACTCAGATCTTCAATACAATGCATATTTTCTGTATGCAAATTACACATACTGCAAATTCCAGTCTAAATGTTCTATATACTCACCTTCCCTCCTCCTTTTCCTCTTCTAGTTGGAAGATCCCTTGTCATGACAAGTATTTTAGTCAAGATATGCCCACAGGATGCACGCATGTGTACACACATATGCACCTACACAGCATCCAGGGCCCTATTTTGGCTGCAGATGGTTAAGGAATCAGGGGAAAGAGCTAATCTCTCACAGGTTTAATTCTGGGTATTTAACATCAAAAGTTTTCAAAGGAAAATCCCAGCAACCTGGTAGCTTCTAGATGTGCCAGCCAAGAATGTTACAAAATGTGCTGGATTTTCTCTTTTGCAATAATTGATCTGAGTCCAACAGCCGACCTCTCTACACCCAGCACATTAATCTACCTTCCAGCCCATGCAGCTGGAGCAGAAGGTTGGGTCATTTTGCTCAGCTAGGTATTATATCTCCCATTTCAGGTAAATCAGATCCTGCAGCACACAAGACCAACTCTGCAGACCACAAGACTCCCTGAACATGTGGGGGTTTTTAGAGTGCACCAGACACTAACACCACACCTGGTCCCAGAAAGAAGCTGGACACAAGACCAACAGTGATATGTGGCCACAAAACACATTGCTGACACTAAATGCTGAACTTATTGGGCGTGCAGTGGTCCCCACCATGGCTATTCTTTGCTGGCACCTGCTATCAGAGGATGTCACACCCTCCACACAGGCAGTGAAGAAAAGGACACTCAATGGGTAAAGATGGAAAGAGAAAAGGTATGATTTCTCCTACTGTTCACATTCACTTATAGCTTTTCCTATCCAAATCAGCTCTCCATGAAGATCCCCCTGCTCCCATTCCTTCCTGCCTGCCTGCTGCCGTGTACCCCAGCTTCCCTCTCTCTTTTCAGTGTCTAGCAGATGTGACACCATCTTAGAAACACCCCATTTCTGCCCTTCCTATACAGAGGAGAAGAAATCTCCAGCTAGTGACTGAAACCTTTCCCCAGCTGTCCTAGGACAACACGTAGGCAGTAAAACTGTACATAAAAAAGGCAAGGGGGTGACCTTATTGTTATAAAATTTTTCCTTTTTTTTTCTAGATCCATATACCTGAAAATAATATGCTACAATATGCCACAGACCTAAGCTTGATATAATTCTTTTGTATAGTTTGTAAAGTGAACTCAGGGGAGTTTTATTTCCATGAAGACCAGAGCTATTGCTAATTTGTCTCAAGTAGCATGCAGTTCTCCATTTTCTTCCTATGGTCAATATTAGTACTTTTGAAGGAAAATAAAGACTTCATTAACTATAAATACCTGAAAAAAAATTCAAGTAGGTGAAATTGATCTATGAATGTCTGTTGAGCTTGGAAACATTAATACTTAGGTCAACAAAGGCACATGTAACAAAGTTCTATATAATACTTGTGTGCTATCCATAATCAGTATTCTGCTTCTCTGCACTTGAATTATGGTACATTCTTAAAGGATCAAGAGAAAAACGAATAGGTTTACATGAACTGTTGAAGGGCCTTGAAGGGAAGACATAGGAGGTGTGGCTGAGATTACTTGGTTTGTTTAGCCTGGAAGAGACTGAGGACAGACCTCATTGGGGCCCTCAACTTCATCATGAGGGGAGGAGGAGGGGCAGGCACTGATTTCTTCACACTTGTTACCAATGACAGGACTCAAGGAAATGGTATGAAGATGAGCTGGGGGAGTTTAGGTTGGATATCACGAGTGTGGTTGGGCACTGGAACAGGCTCCCCAAGGAACCGGTCCCAGCACCAACCCTGTCTGAGTTCAGAAGTCATTTGGACAAATGCTGTTGTGCAGATGGGATTACTCTTGGGGTATCCTGAGCAGTACCAGGAGTTGAACTCCATGATCCTGATGGGTCTCTTCCAACTCCGCATATTCTGTGATTCTATGATTCTATGAAGATCCCACAACTATTCCATTTAAGGTGAAAGACCACTGAGCAGTTAATATCTCCACTGAAAACTTTTCCTTTAGAGCATTGTTATCTTCCTGAGAAGTACCTTGCAAAAATGTATGTTTATTTTTAATGGCTCACAATAATTTAGCAGTAGTTTTATGTTAAAAGAATATTACCGCAGTTTGGGACCTTCATATCCAGCAAGGCTGTCCTCTTATTGTTGTCATCAAAGCAATATAAGTCCTGAGTTTCTGTGTAAAACTTGGTCTCTTGAAATTTCTTGATCCACATGATGTCACAGGAACACTTGAATGGATTGTCCACCAATATCCTATCAGAAAAAACACCAATATATTTAGAAGGCATAATGTCTCACATATATAGAAAAAAAAAAAAACAAGGGGTGGGGGGCTCCAAGCATTCCTCTGGGTGAAAATACAAGCTGAATCCTTTAGTTAGGATGGCTAAGGAAGGCAGATTGAACCCTTTCATTAAGAAGCATAATACATGCACTCTTGGTAAACTCAGGGCAATGTAAGCTGCCAAGTTGCTAACAGTTTCCATGTAGGGAATCAGGCATGCACTGAGGACTCAGAATACCATAGGCAGGAGAGATCACACAAGGGATTTGGCTACCATTCCCAATTCATCAGTGTAAATCAGGAACCTGTGGAGAATGACCACTTGATTTATTTCATAAATCAAGAAGATATTAGAATTCATCTCTTCTACACCTGAGCCGCCACTCAGTTACCTCAGAAATGGTTTACTGCTATGGGGTGATGTTATAAATTCTTTATAACCTCCAACAGTCTTGGATTATACACACACTCTAACAAACTACAATTACAAAAAAGGATTTTACCTAATCTTTAAACTTCATCTGCTACAACACTCTAGAAAAATCTCACAGTAAAACCATAGGCAATGTCATGATGAAATACTAACAGAAAAAATGGCCCTGAAATAGAAATTGATACAGTACCCTGCATGGAATTAAAACCACAGGTTAGCAAACTTACCAAATTCTAGTTTTAAATTTAATAAAACTGCACAACAGTGTAATGAAATTACATGCAAGTTAAATATGAACAGAAACATGTCTATATAACCAGTATTATTTTTTTCTTCTACTGGCATACATGAGATCCAATAATGTGGGTGGGCAAGTGTCTGTTTAAGGCATTTCATTATCAGGAGAATAATCATTCTTAACAAAGTTTCACAGGTATTTTCGATATACAGAAGCTCAAGTTTCTTGCAGAATCTATGCTCATAAATGCCTCCTGAAGACATGAAGTGTGCAAATAATGAAAAAAATCATCTTATTGGAGCCATAACCTGTTCCACTAAAAGCCCTCTCAAGTTCTTTGAGGACAAATAACTGCAGGGATTCTCAACAGTGTCTGAAGGAGCAATTTGTATTCACAGAACTCATCTGCTGGACTTTAACACCACCACAGCATGAACAAAAATTGTTTGCCCAAGACATAGTATGAACATGATGATTCCTTGGGTCAAAGCCTATGGCACGCATTTACAAAACACTGAGATTTACTTCCATCTTCTGTTTCACCCTATGGGTTCCTGATGACGAGAAATTTCTCTTGACCAATGGCTGAGCAGTCTTCTACTGTTTTATTTTGTGCTAAACCCATCTGGGCAATTAGGTACCTCATCAGCAGGATGCTGGACACATAATGACCCTCTACAGACACTTTTGTGAAAGAAAAAATGTGACCTACAAAGAGCAAATTCTGAGTCTTGCTCCAATTTTACAGCTGCAGTTCATTTGTTCTAGAAGAAACCTTTCAAGGTGGCATCTCCTTCTCTGTAACACCTGGTGAATATCCTCTACTACACATTATCCTAAACTTCTCATCCCTTTATGTTTTGATTTGCAAGAGTACTAATGGGACAAACATACTTTTTTGTCAGATATAGGGGAAGTTCCTCAGAAGCTATTTATGGCAACATTTGTATTTCAGATTCACCTATCAGCACTCCTCTCCTGTTTCTGATTTTCCAGTTATGTTTTAAGCACTTATCAACAGAATTGTTCAACTCTACTGATTTTATCACTGCTTGTCCTCCTTTCAGGCTCTGCTTATATCCCTTCACTTTCTTTCCCTCATTTCCCTCACATCTGTTTATCTGACTTCATCACAACATCTGTTTGCATAACTTCAATTTGTCTAGTCCTACACTCCCTTTCCCAAGCCCACAACACTCTACCTCAATTTTCCATCCCCTTTTTGTCTCAACTTCTACCTCATCACGCATTGCCTTCATACCTCAAATACTATTCTCTTTAACCTTCACACTACCCATTTTTCCCTTATCTGGCTCAGTCCTGCTACTTTTGCCCTGCTTCTTCATGCAAAAGTAACAGAACAACTGTCCTGGGTTGACTAT
>VZTZ01047861.1:25498-39728 GCA_013400955.1 Drymodes brunneopygia | reverse complement strand
CAGGGACAGGGACAGGAACAGGGACAGGGACAGGAGCAGCCTGACTGTGCAAGGTGCAGCCACCGAGAACTGTCCCAGTCCCACCCCACGGGGTCTCAGCTGTCCCCTGGCCCCTCCTGGCTGTTCCCCTCCTGTGTTTCCATCCCTGCTGTCCCAGCTCTGTGGGATTTTCCTCCTGGGGCTGCTGGCTCCGAGCTCTGAGCCCTTGGGATGCCCCAATCCCAGAGATCTGCCCAGGCCTCCCCTCTCCTAAATCAGGGAGTAGGGAGCGTCCCTGAGAGGGGAACTCGGTGTTTCCTCATGGAAACCCCTCCCAGGCTCTCTGGAGTTGCTGTCAGGGAGCTTTTGGCTGCCCCACAGCGAGCACCTGACACTCTCAGGGTGAAAGGAAAGCACTGGGCTGTCCCAGCTGGGTCCCCCCGGCTTCTCTCCCAGCCAATTCCAGCACCTTTGTGCACAGAAACCCCAGGAGGGTCTGGGGATGCTCCATGGGCAGCACAGGACATGTCCCAAAGCAGGATTTGGGCCCCACGCCCTCCTGGGATCCTCTGTAGCCAAACCCGAGTGTTCCAGGGCAGGATTGGTGCTCCCAGACCCTGGAATGGGACAGGGAGATCCGCAGGGAATCCCAGTCATCTGCAATTCCTAGAGACTTTGAGGTTTCCGGGTCAGGCTGTTAAGGAGTCTAGAAAGCATCACCAAAAACCCCCAAACTTGTGAAGTTGCATTTGAGGGAAGAACAAGCTCCGGGTGTGCCTCGGGGCACGCACCAGCACCAGGCTGGGGCCGGGCCATCAGCTGAGTTAATTCCCCCATTCTCCCTCCCTGTGAGACCTCTTTGTACCCATTTTGGAAACTTGTGGGAACAGCTGAGGTTTGGGGTGGGGCACGGGGGCCGCACGAGCCCCTGACCTACTTGGAAAACGGCATTTTTGAGTTCCTTGTGGGCCTTTTTGGGGTCGCACACATCGGCGGGGATGACATTTTCTCCTCTTCAGGGAGAGGGGCGGGAGCCCTCGCGAAGAATTCACATCTGTTTTGGAAACAAGTCAGCGCAGGAAAAGTGCCCACACGGAGCAGAAATGTGGTTTTGATTGTGCTGCACTCTCCAGAAAGGAGGGCTCACATTTTAAACTCTATTAGACAGAATAATAACAGCTCACAGCTCGTCTGCCTTTCATCTGGCCCAGCTTGTGCAGCCTCTCGCTCCCTCTGACATCCAACCACCTCTGCTGCACCTCGGGCCCTGGGATCAGCAGCATCCACCCAAAAACCCCCTCCTGGGATGAAGGGAAGATGGATTTGGGGATCCCAAAGGTTTCTATTCCCTGCACACCTCAAGGTGGACACCCAGGGAACAGTGAAATGCACAAAGGGAGGAGATGGAGGGAGATTTCCAAGGGATGGAGTGCCAGGATGAGAGGAACGGCTTCAAACTTCCAGATGGGATTTTGGGAAGGAATTCCTCCCTGTGAGGGTGGGGAGGGGCTGGGATGGAATTCCCAGAGAAGCTGTGGCTGCCCCTGGATCCCTGGAAGTGCCCAAAGCCAGGCTGGAGCAGCCTGGGACAGTGGGAGGTGTCCCTGCCCATGGAGGGGTGGAACTGGATGAGCTTTAAGGTCCCTCCAACCCAAACCATCCCAAGATTCTCTGAAGGGATTCCCTGCTTTATTCCTGGTGCAGGGATGGAGGAGCCCAACCCAATCCCAGGGAGGTTGAGAAGCTCAAGGTCTCTGCCAACACCTGCTCAGAGTCCCAAACCCATCACCTGTGTTGGCCTTTTGAGTCTGGAGTTTGGCTTTTGGCAGCTTGGTCTGGATCCATCCTGGTTTTCCAGCCAGCGTTTGGCCCGTGGGCTGTTTTGCTTCAAAAACAGGAATAAATCCATGCGTTAGTCTTGGTTTTAAGGCCATCCCTGCAGTCTAACTCTTGCCTAATTACTCTGGCTCCGTCGTAAACGTGGCGTGATTAATGGCCAGGGATGTGTGTTTAACTGAAAACCCCTCACGTTTGGAGGGAATCATAACAATAATAATTTTTTCCATCCGTGGAGATCTGGACCACTTACGATAATTAAAATTGCACGACACTGCCAGGCGAGGGTCCTGAGCTACTTTTCCAGTTACCCAGGTAATCCTCTCCTGCCTCCTGTTATTGCTCCAGGGATCTCAAGTGGATACTGGAATTTTATGGCGTTTTTCCCCTTGTCCTCCTGGACATTGCTGCATTGCTGTCATGGAGCTGATGGCTCCTGTCCTGGGGAGGCATTTTTGGGGTGTTTTTGGTGCAGATAAACCACTCCCAACAGCACGGGATCCTCCCGGAATCCCGCCAAGATGGAGCGGGGTGGGCGCGCGCGGAACCCGCCGGGATCGGAGGCAGCAGAGGGGGCCCAAAAGCTGCTCCAGGAGCATCCCCAGCTCTGCTTTGAGCATTTCCCGGGGTGTGACCGGCTCGGGTGTGACTCAGGCCGTGCGGGGGCTCCGGGGCTGGCGGCTCAGCCGCTGTTTATCCCGCTGGCAGGGACGAGCAGGCTCCGCTCGGGGATCGCGGGAGGCTTTGTACAAACAAGGAGAGGAGAGGCAGAGGGAGGGCTCGGGGTGGAAATACCGGGCTGTAAACACGGCACGTTTCATGCCAGGACAGCTCGGAGCTGGGCGATCCGGAGCCACGGACGCGGCAACGGCGAGGGCTCGGCGCGGAGAGCGGAGCTTTCACAATAAATGATTAAAGCATGGTTCAGATCCCGTCAAATGGAACGGTGCTAATCTAATCACAATCCATCTGGCACTGCCACATCTGTCCCAACACCTCCACCTCTTCATTTTCAATCAGCCTTAAATAGTACATAATTATTAATGTCTCCCCGCCTGTCAGACGGCGCGGGGGATTCGCTCATCGCTCGCGATCGGCGAGACAGACGCGGATCCAGCGCCCGGCTCGGGGGGCAAGGAGCCTTTTGCCCTTGGGTTCATCCTCCCTGGGTGCTGCTGCTGCTGCAGGGATGGGCTGCAGAGCCCCACGCAGCCCCTGGGGTTGGCACCAGCACTGGCAGCTGGCAGGGAACGGTGCCTGCGGCGCTCGGTGGCGTCGCCGCTCTTCGTCACCTCTGGCAGCGGTCAGGGAGGGAAGCTCAGGCTGGCAAAGGCCAGGAGATGCTCCCAGCTGCAGGAGGGTTTCCCAGCTGCAGGAGAATTTCCCAGCTGCAGGGGAATATCCCACCTGAGCAGCCTCCACCTGGCCAAGGCTGCCCTGAGCTGCTGGGGACCTGCTCGGGGAAACGTCACAGACAATTCCCCTAAATCTTCACGGGCTGCTCTTCCCTAATCCAGAACTCTCTGGAGTTCAAGGGCTTTTTTCAGCCCTTCCAAGAGCCAAGCCAGCAGCAAAGCCCCAGCTGCACACGGGTCCTGTGTCTGGGATAAAACCTGGGCTCAGAGCTCTCCGTGTGGGCTCCTCGCAGCTCTGGGCCACACTGAGTGGCCAAGCTAAGCAGCCCGAGGTTTTACCAATCCTTGGGATTTTTTCTGGTGAGTCTCCCTAAATCTGGAGATGTTTAAAGCCTCAGGAATCATGTGGTTATGCGAAAATCTCGTCTGTTTCCTCTTTTATAAAAAAAATATTTTCTTGTCCTTGTGGCTGAGATAAAGCTCGAAAATATGAACCGGAGCAATGTGAAACCCAGAAAGTAAACACTGGGTTTTTCTGCAGGATTTTTAAGCTCATTCCCTCAGGTGGGGAGGGAGGGGGGGAGGCAGGAGCTGCCATTTCCTGATGGCCACGATTAAATCCTCCTTCACATCAAGCAGTCAGGCCCAAACCCTCTTCCCCCACCCAAAAAAAAACCTGCTCGGCCAGGCTCGGCTGAGCCCGAGCAGAGCCGCGCTCAAAACCAGCCTTGGGGAAAGCAGAGCCGAGAGAGCAAATACCTCGTGCAAGGCGAGTGAGCCACCCCTGGATGTTTACAGAATAAGTTACCAAATAACCAGTGTCTTGGGGATGTCTGGTGAGCCCTCGAAACAAACATTCCCTTTTCCAGCCGGGCGCGATCGATGTGCGGCGCTTTGGGGTGGATTTGGAGGTTGAAAGCGAAGCCGGTCGCAGTTCACAGTTCGTTCACAGACAAATCCTGCTGCTCGCCTTGTTTTGCGGCTCTTTCTTCTCGCAAAGAGCCTGCTCAGCACGTCCAGGTGAGGCAGAGCTGCTCTCGCATCACCCTGGGCATCTAAAGCAGGGAGTTGAAGGCAGAGCTGACGGGNAAGCTTCCTTGGGTTTTGGGTACAAAGGTGGCAGCAGCAAGGGGACAAAGACCTGGAGTGACAGGACAAGGGGAGTGGCTTCAAATTGGCAGAGGGCAGGGATAGATGGGATATTGGGAAGGAATTCCTGCCTGGGAGGGTGGGGAGGCCCGGGCACAGGGTGCCCAGAGCAGCTGTGACCCCCCCTGGATCCCTGGAAGTGTCCAAGGCCAGGCTGGACAAAGCTTGGAGCACCCTGGGACAGTGGGAGGTGTCCCTGCCATGGCAGGGGTGACACTGGATGGGCTTTAAGGTCCCTTCCCACCCAAACCATTCCAGGATTCTGGAATCTCCAGTCCGGCATCAGCGTGGAGAATCTGGGGCTGCAACTTTGGGTTCCTCTCCTGTTCCTGCTCCTCGTCCCCGGGCTCAGCTGTGCCCGTGCTGCACCGGGGGGCACAAGCAGGACCCACGGCCCCTCGATGTCACCTCCGGGGGTCGGGACAAGCAGGAAAACCCCTCGGACCGGGGCGGGTCTGGCCGCAGGCGGGGAACTCCCTGCGGATTGCGGGGGGAGCGGGATGGAGTGCGGGGTGCGATTCTGCCCCGGGGCCGCTCCCTCTTTTTCCCCCGCGGTTCTCCTCGTTCTTCCCGATGCCCCCGGTCCCCCCGGGCCGCCGCCAGCAGAGGGCACGGTCCGGCCTGCGGAGCGCCCGCTCCCGGCTCCCGGCGCTCCTCCCGGTGCTTCCCGTCCGCCGCTCGCTCGCTCGCCCCGCTCAGGCCGCGGCTCTTCCTCGCTTTCCTCACCCTTTCTTCCCTTTTATTGTCTCCATCATCTCTGGGCACTGCTCTCACTTTGATCTCCAGAAACTTTGGCACCGCGCCCGAAACAAATATGTGTATTTTAGGGGGAAAATAAAAAAAATTAAAAAAAAAAAATTAAGAAAAGGGAAGAAGAGCAAAGCCGAGCCTTTGTTCCCGCAGCTGCTGCCGAGCTGCAGCAAAGCTCACGCAGGTATTAAACACTGCCATTGATCCAGCAGCCGCTGGCCCGGCGTTCCCTGCCCGTGCCGGGTTATTTCCACCGGGAATGATTCGCTTGAGTTCAAGAGAAATGAAATAAAAGCGGAGTGAAGAGCTGGAAGAGGTGTTGTTCCCCCAGACAGCGCCGGGGGACACGGGCCGGGCGCTTCGGGAGCGCTGCGGGCCGGGACAGGAGGAGCTTTCCACGGATTCCTGGGATGGGGCTGCGCTGCTTCCTCCCCACGGATCCCCTGGGAACGATCAGCCCTCCGAGCTCCCTCATCATCCTCAGCCCTGCGGCTTCCTCAGACCCATCGGCCTGGGACCGTGCCGGGGGACCTGGGACATCCCGGGAGGGCACGGGGGAGTCCCGGTGCTGCCCAGAGGGGCGGGAGCATCGCTCGGTCCTCCGGGATCCCTCAATCCTTTGGGGTATCCCTCACTCCTCCAGGGTATCCTTTGCTTTTCCGGGATATCCTTCACTCCTTTGGGGTATCCTTCACTCCTTTGGGGTATCCCTCACTCCTCTGAGGTATCCCCCACTCCTCCGGGTATCCCTCACTCCTCCAGGGTATCCTTCACTCCTTGGGGGTGTCCTTTGCTCCTCCGGGGTATCCTTCACTCCTTTGGGGTGTCCCTCACTCCTTTGGGGTATCCCTCACTCCTTTGGGGTATCCCTCACTCCTCCATGGTGTCACTCATTCCTCCGGGTATCCCTCACTCCTTTGGGGCGTCCCTCACTCCTCCAGGGTATCCCTCACTCCTCCGGGGTGTCCCTCACTCCTCGGGGGTGATGCCGGAGAGCCCCCGGGAGAAGCAGTGGGGTGGCACCGGGCAGAGATTCCTGCCCTCTGTGCCAGCCGAACCATCCCGGCCCCGGGCACCACCCAGGGATGGCTGCGGGGCTGGAGCTCGGCCCGCGGGTACCGCAGCGAAGCCGGGGAGGGGGAGAAGCCGGGGCATCGTCTGGCTCCCACATGTGCCGAGGCTGTTGGGAAGATTTATAGGGCCGAATTGCGGGGCTTTTTCTCTTCGGCTCTATAATAATACATTAGGCTTTTAACCTCTGACCGGCAGCTCTGGGAAGGGGATGATCCAGGCGGCATCGGGCGGCTCCAGCCCCGCGGGGAAGGGGAAGGGCCGCGGGGACGGAGGGGTTAACGCGGCGCGGAGGAATGTGAGAGTTTAGCGAGAGGCGTCGGCTGTCTTGAGGTCACCTGTGAGGGATTAGCCGGGCAGGCAGACAGTTGTTGTTTGAGGACTGTCTGAGGCCGGGGAAGGGGCGGCGTGGGCCGGGGGATTGAGGCGGAGGGGGCTCCCGCGGGTGGGATCAGCCCGTCCTGGCAAAGCCCGGTTCTAACCCATCCTTTCTGCCCGGGGAATAAATAAATCCATCACCCCTCGGGGAGGAGAAGGTGGGATATCCCTCCCCAGAGCCCAGGTGGGCGGCAGAGGTGCTGAGGAGGAATTGAAATGTTGCAGGATCCATCAGGGCTCTCTCCACATCTGGGCTCCTTCCCGCAGGAGGGAGGGCTCCCGGCCCGGCCCAGCCCGGCCCGGCCCGGCCTGGGGGTTTCCCAAAAAACCAGCCTTGGATCTGTGGAATTCCCGGCAAAACCCCTTTTCCCTGCTCTGGGCTGAGCCTTCGCTCCCTGAGGTGCTGGAGACACAAATTTGGGTGAGCAGGGGGTCCCTCGAGTGAGGCCTCAATGGACCAACAGGCGGGGGAGGCTGGAGTGGGAAGTGACCATAACTGACCCATCCATGGCTGACCAGTCCATAAGTGACCAGTCCATAACTGACCCATCCATAACTGACCAGTCCATAACTGACCCATCCATAACTGACCCATCCATAACTGACCATCCATAACTGACCAGTCCATAACTGACCCCTCCATAACTGACCTGTCCATAACTGACCTGTCCATAACTGACCCATCCATAACTGACCCATCCATAACTGACCCGTCCATAACTGACCCCTCTATAACTGACCCATCCATAACTGACCCATCTGACCCATCCATAACTGACCAGTTCATAACTGACCCATCCATAACTGACCCCTCCATAACTGACCCCTCCATCCAAGCCTTCTCTGTGGCATTCCCAAGCATTGCAGACCCAAACCAGCAGGAATTTCTCCTGTATTTCCACACTTGGATTAAACCCCCCCCCCCGATTCCCTGCTGGGGACAGGACACGTGTTGGGTGTGTGGGACAGAGGAGGAATCTCTGCCTGGAGCTCCCAACTGAGGCTTTTTTACACCTTCACATCATCCAAACAAATCCAAAGCCTCAATTTTGACCGTGGGACCTCATTCCTGCCTCTACATCTGCCCCACCATGGTGTTCTCTGCCCTGTCTGGAGCAGGATCAGGAATTCCAACCAACAACCCCAATTTCTTGGGATTTAAACCAACAGCTCCCCTCCCTGCGCCTCCTGCTCCGAGATCCTGCCGTGCCTCTGCAGATGAAAGGTATTATATGAGGATAAATTCTTAATCATCACAATAATCAATCATTCTTTACTTATAATTTAGTGGAAATTATTCCAGCAGACGAGCAGAGGGCCAAATGCTAATCTGTGTCCTGGGTGTCTTTATTGACTGGGAAAGGAGAGAATCTTCCGTGGAAAATGAAGAGGAGAGGTTTGAAAAAGTGCACCCAGAAGTTTTGCGTTTGGAGAGGGAGCAGAGACAGAAAGGAAAACCTCAGAGAAAGCCTAAAAAATTGCACTTTAAAAACTTTGAAAACTGTACTTTAGAAACCTTCACACCTCAAAACTGCTATATTTTAAAAAACCCTTCTCATTTTTAGGGCCAGTCCCTGGGTTGGGAATGCCAGAGGGAGGGTTTGAAATGCCAGAGGAAGGGTTTGAAATGCCAGAGGGAGGGTTTGGAGCTGACAGGAACATCCAGGGCTCACCTGCAGGAGCTTTATTGGAATTGGTGTTTTATTGGAATAAAGGAGCCCAGGTTGCATTTCAGGGCTTGAAAGTGCCCCTCACACCTGGGGGGGCATCAGGGAGAGGAGCAGGATTGGATGGAAGGGATTTGGGATGGAGCAGGATTGGGATGGAGCAGGGTTGGGCTGGAGTAGGTTTGAGATTAAAAGGGTTTGGAATGAAGCGGGTTTGGGATGGAGCAGGTGTGGGATGGAGCAGGTGTGGGATGGAGCAGGTGTGGGATGGAGCAGGTGTGGGATGGAGCGGGTTTGGGATTAAAAGGGTTTGGGATGGAGCAGGACTGGGATGGAGAAGCTTTGGAATAGAGCAGGATTGGGATGGAGAAGCTTTGGAATAGAGCAGGATTGGGATGGAGAAGGTTTGGGATGGAGCTGGTTTGGGATGGAGAAGCTTTGGAATAGAGCAGGATTGGGATGGAGAAGGTTTGGGATGGAGCTGGTTTGGGATGGAGAAGCTTTGGAATAGAGCAGGATTGGGATGGAGAAGGTTTGGGATGGAGCTGGTTTGGGATGGAGAAGCTTTGGAATAGAGCAGGATTGGGATGGAGAAGGTTTGGGATGGAGCTGGTTTGGGATGGAGAAGCTTTGGAATAGAGCAGGATTGGGATGGAGAAGGTTTGGGATGGAGCTGGTTTGGGATGGAGAAGCTTTGGAATAGAGCAGGATTGGGATGGAGAAGGTTTGGGATGGAGCTGGTTTGGGATGGAGAAGCTTTGGAATAGAGCAGGATTGGGATGGAGAAGGTTTGGGATGGAGCTGGTTTGGGATGGAGAAGCTTTGGAATAGAGCAGGATTGGGATGGAGAAGGTTTGGGATGGAGCTGGTTTGGGATGGAGAAGCTTTGGAATAGAGCAGGATTGGGATGGAGAAGGTTTGGGATGGAGCTGGTTTGGGATGGAGAAGCTTTGGAATAGAGCAGGATTGGGATGGAGAAGGTTTGGGATGGAGCTGGTTTGGGATGGAGAAGCTTTGGAATAGAGCAGGATTGGGATGGAGAAGGTTTGGGATGGAGCTGGTTTGGGATGGAGAAGCTTTGGAATAGAGCAGGATTGGGATGAAGCAGGTTTGGGATGGAGCTGGTTTGGGATAGAATGGGTTTGGGATAGAATGGGTTTGGGATGGAGCAGGATTGGGATGGAGCAGGGTTGGGATGGAGCGGGTTTGGGATGGAGCAGGTTTGGGATGGAACGGGTTTGGGATGGATCACGAGGCCTCATCCTGCCCAATTCCAATCGGGAAACCTCCCCCTGCAGGGAGAGCCTCCCTGAGGCTGAAGGAGGCTTTTATTGCCCCAGCGCTGCAATAAAACACAAAATAAAGCGATTTTATTGAAATTAAAATGCAAATGGAAGCTTTGCCTCACACCCCCTCCCTGCCTGTGGCTGGATCCGTGTCTAAGAGACACCCAGGTGGGAATCCCGGCTCCACCTGAGATTCCATGGGCTCCAGAGGCTGGGAATGGCACTGGGAATGACATCCCAGCACGTCCTGCAGGGCCGGGCAGGAGGGAGAGATTTATTTTGGGAGAATTGGTGAGTGGGGCCAGGACAGGACAGGAAGGGGCTCCTGCACCCCGGGGATCACTCGGATCTTCCTGCTGGGGAATATTTGTCCCACTCAGCTTCCATCTCCTGATGCTCCTCCTGTAATCCATGAACAGGAAGAATTTTTTTTCCAAAGGGGATGCAGAGCACCCAGGGGAGCAGGAGGGGGGTGACAGGGAGGGGCTGGGGGACAGCAATTCCAGCTGGATGCGGGGACAGCGGGGACAGGGCAGCTCCCGACCCCTCAGCTGTGCCCCAAGCCATGGAGAGCGGCTGGCAGGACACCCCCCCGAGGGATCACGGTCCCCTCAAGCTCCCTGTTGTCCCCTCAAGGTCCCTGGGGCTCGGGGTGGTGGCCACAGCTCCCCCAGACAGAGGGGATTCCCAAAAAAATGCTCAAAGAGGCTTCGGGACCATCCCACGGGAACCCTCCCGGCCTCTGGGAAGGGTCTGGTGGGCAGCAGGAACCGCCCAGCGCCGCCCCCGAGGAGCCACCACCCCCTGGCAGCGGTGGCAGAGCTGTCCCTGCCCAAAATGCGTCCCAGCTGTGGCTGTGAAGGAAACGCTCCCCGAGCCGGCCCGGGGGCTCCTGGTAGCGGCTGAGGGAGAGGATAATAAAACAGGAAAAAATTAACATGTAAGAAAACAGAGCCGCACCTGAAGCAACAGAGGCCGAGGGAGCGCAAGGCAGCTCCCCTGAATGCCAGAAAGGAACTGCGGGGAGGGGTCCGGCCCCGTGCCCCCTTCCCCTCCCTCTCTCCCTCCCTCCGCTCCCGCTCACTCCGATTTCAAAGGCGCACAAACAACGCCCGGCACTGTGTGGCATCTCCACTCCTAAATCTTCCTGTCCTCGCGTTTGTGTAACGTGAGCCGAGGGCAGGATCTGACCCTCCCGGGCCACAGCCGGGGCTCTGCGGAGAAATCCCCCCCTCCTCGGATCCCCCCGAAGCCCCGGGAGCAGCCGGAATGTGCCCTCCCCGGGCGGCAGCTGCTCCGGGGCACGGCTGCAGCCTCTGATCCCAAAGGCGCTGCTGGGTTTGGGGTTTGGGTTTGGGTTCAGCTCCTGGCACCTGCAGGGCACAGGAACAGCCAAAATTGCCCCGTTTTCCAGCCTGGATGGGGTTGATCCCGCACATTCCCAGAT
The DNA here is from genome assembly GCA_013400955.1 of Drymodes brunneopygia. Lineage (NCBI taxonomy): Eukaryota > Metazoa > Chordata > Aves > Passeriformes > Petroicidae > Drymodes > Drymodes brunneopygia. Next base: position 28,810 of record VZTZ01047861.1, on the reverse strand, counting down.
TCTCCCGGATCTGCTGCACTGTGTGTGCTCAGTGTGTCCTCACACAGAGCCTGGAAGTGCGTGGATTCCCAAATATTTGTGCCCCGATGTTGGATTTGGGGAAGAAGTGGGCAAAAGTGGGCCTGGGGGACCTGTCCTGGGGATCCCTCCTGGGGGATCCATCCTGGGGATCCTTCCTGGCTCCATGGGGGATCCATCCTGGGTGTCCATCCTGGGGATCCATCCTGGGGATCCACCCTGGGAATCCATCCTGGGGGATTCATCCTGGGCACCCATCCTGGAGAATCCATCCTGGGATGGAATCCATCCTGGAGAATCCATCCTGCGTGTCCATCCTGGGGGATCCATCCTGGGGTCCATCCTGGCTCCACGGGGGCTCAGCCCAGCCCAGGGCTGGCAGGAGCAGTCCCAGCACATCTCAGCTTTGTCCCCTTGCTTTGGCCACCCCCAAAACGGGGTTGGGAAGGGGTCAGTGAGCGCCCACCCGGTCAGACACCCCAGGACTCATGGGGGGTCCCAGAGGGTGACACGGCCCCGTCCCCACTGCCCTCCTTGTCACTGGACCCACCTGGCTGGGGGTGTCCTCTGCACTGGGACAGCTTGGAAAGGGAGCAGGAGCTGGGCTGGGGGTGGCTCTGGATGGAGCAGAGCTGGGACTGACTGGGAAACCCTCGGACACCCTCGGAAACCATCAGAAACCATCAGAAACAACCAGAAACCATCAGAAACCATTTGGAACCATCAGAAACCATCGGAAACCATTGGGAACCATCGGAAACCATCGGAAACCTTTGGAAACCGTTGNTGGGGGATCCATCCTGGGACTCCATCCTGGGACTCCATCCTGGGGGATCAATCCTGGGGAATCCATCCTGGTTCCATGGGGGATCAGTCCTGGATGTCCATCCTGGAGAANCCATCAGAAACAACCGGAAACCATCAGAAACCATTGGAAACCATTGGAAACCATCGGAAACCTTTGGAAACCATTGGAAACCACCAGAAATCATTGAAAACCATTGGAAACAATCAGAAACCATCGGAAACCATCGGAAACCATCAGAAACCCTTGGAAACCATCAGAAACCATCGGAAACCACCGGAAACCATCAGAAACCATCTCCTGAGTGCTGCTGCAGGGGGAAGGTTGGTGTGGGTTGCTGGTTCTGGGTGACGAGCTGGGGACAGGTCACAGGTTGGACTCGATGATCTTGGAGGGCTTTTCCAGCCTCAATGATTCTTTGATTTTGTTGGGCTTTGCTTTTCTTTCTTTTCTTTCTTTTTCCCCTTTCTCTCTTTTCCCCTTTCTCTCTCTCTTCCCCTTTCTTTTTCCTTTTTTCTCTCTTTTCCTCTTTGTCTTTTTCCCTTTCTCTCTTTTTCCCCTTCTCTCTTTTTTCCTTTCTCTATCTCTTCCTCTTTCTTTCTTTTTCCCTTTCTTTCTTTTCCCCCTTTTCTCTTTTCCCCTCTTTCTCTTTTTCCCTTTCTTTCTTTTTCCCCTTGTCTCTTTTCCCCTTTCTCTCTCTTTTCCCCCCTTCTTTTTTTCCCCTTTCTCTCTCTTTCCCCCCTTTCTCTCTTTCTCTCTCTCTCTCTCTCTCTTTTTCTTTCCCCCTTTCTCTCCCTCTCTCTCTTTCTTTAGCAGAAGTCACCACCTCTCCCCCCGTCCCTCGCGCTCGGCGAGAGCTGATGCAGTTAATTGGAGCTTCTTGTAAGTGAACATTAACACAGGCAGAGCCAAGACGACGACGTCTTGGCAGCAAAATATCATTATCAGTTCTTGAGCTCCAGCCAAAATCCCCTTGCGGTCAAAACACAATTCTTTAAACTAAACAATTAAAGATTTGTGCAAGTGTTGCTGCCATGAGTTATCAAGGACGGGGAGGGGCCCGTGTCAGCACAGAGCGGCCCTGCAGCCTGGCAGGGACACAGGTGACAGCCCCAGCACAGGCGAGGGGCCCCGGGAAAGGCTCTGCACCCCCGCAGATTTATCCCAGCCAGGTAAAAAAAAAATAAAAAATAAAAATTTTTTTTAAATCTCATTTTTCTGCTCTGCCCGCCCGGGGAGGGCTCTGGAGCCGCCGGGCGCTGCCCGGGGCCGGTCCCGTGCCACCTGTTCCTATGGAGAAGGTTTTTTTATCACAAACACTTGGTAAACAGCTGCCGCCGGAGCCCCTTTCCTGCCCGCCCCGCGTTTATTCGGGGAGAGTCAATAAGGGAAAAACAAACATTCCTCGTCCTTGTGCACACACGGCCCCGGGGCCGCCGGCGCTGGCCGGCTGTGCCTGGCAGACCGGAGGCTCCCAGATGGTGCCCGGAGCCGGGCACAGCCCCAAGCCTGGCTCGGGGGGGTGGCTGAGAAGCCGAAGGGGACACAAAAATCGCTGCAAAGGGATTTTCCCTTTCCCCTCTTCCCTTCCCCAGCACCGGGATGCTTCGCCAAGAACAAACCCTGAGCTGAAATTCAAACTTAAGTGCTTCAGTTCCCAACCTCACCAAGCTCTGAGGGTGGCAAAGTCGAGCTTGAAACCCCTCTTTGCTCCCTTCCAGCTCCCACAGGAGCTTCCCGAGGAGGGGGAACGGGCAGAGAGGATCCCCCCATTCCGACAGGCGCTGCTGGAGCTGGGAATTAACGTGCTCAGGCTGTAATTAGGGCTTCAGCACCGTGACACCTGCACAGTGTCTTTATCTCAGAGCAGGTAAATTGGAGCTTTCCAGGCTGGGGGGAGGAGGTGACGCTGCTGGGGAAGGGATCAGGAAGGAGGGGATTGTTTTTGGTGGCTTCATCCTGTGGCAGGGGGACCATGGCCTGGGTGAGGGGTGGGAGATGAGGAACTCGAAGGAAGTTTCTGGTCTAGCAGGTGTGGTTTGGAAAAAGTTGAGATTTAAGGTCCTTTCCAACCATTCCGTGGTTCCATGATTGGACTCAAGGAGTGTTTGTAGGTTATACATTTGTCTCTCTGACCGAGGGGGAAATGGGGTGGAGCCCTGTGGGTCTGAACCCCTCATGGTGCTCATCCCATCGCCTGCCCCGTTCCAGCCCCCTGCTCCCATCAGCAGTTTGGCCTCCAACTTCTTTGTCAAAAACCAGATTGGGTGATTGGGGTGGGAAGGGACCCCCAGGCTNGGCTGGAGCAGGGCCTGGAGCAGGGACAGATCCTCCTGCCCATCACTGCCCCGAGCCCAGGGCATCCCTCCCTCTCTCCTCCCGCTCTCAGCCTTCCAGCCCAGCTGCTTCCAGAGCCAACCTCAGCGTTTGGATCCAGCCGATAACAGCAGAAGCCTCAAAGTTCAGGATATTCAGATCTAGACCAATCT